>VYXD01004340.1:0-112621 GCA_013397195.1 Hylia prasina | reverse complement strand
TGGACAAAATATGGAGGCACATGTTCTGTAGTGAAAGATCATTTATGTGTTCTTTTAGTTAGCTCATGGGGGATGTTTACACACCTCTCAGTCTGAGGGCAGGCTCTCAAGGTGATGAATAGAAGCAATGACACCTGAAGGCATCAGGGCAAATCAACTCTAAAAGCAAAGAGCTGCTGGCCTTTAACTTCTGTTATATGTAAAACCTGAGGTTCAGAAGAGGCCAGTGGCTCTTTCTGGACTACTGTACTCATATTCTGAAAACATGTCACACTAATATTAAATGCATTTCAAAAATAAATGTCTTTTTTTGTGTGTGTTTTCCTCTTTCAAGAAGACTGAGCTGCTTTTATCCACAAAGACAAAACTCTGCAGAGTTGAAAAACCATCAGGATCTAAAGAGTTTTCATCTTTCTGACGTGTATAAAAATTAAAACACCAAGAAAGAAGAGAAGCGTGGAAATTAGATCAGATGATAGGCAGTAAAATATATTTCAAAGCGAGGTTTGTGGAAGCCTGGGTAATTATGGAATAACCTTTCAAAAGGGAAGCCTCTTCAACTATTTGCTGCTACTTAGCTCATGCCCTGCAGCTTGTGGTTTAATACTTACTATAGATATCCATGCTCATGGAGAGGCAATCTCCTGACAGAGATTCATGTGAGAAGGAAACACTTCCAGGTCAGTCCATCACTTAGCTTAAGGAGCCTGCCTTTTCTTTCCAAGAAATTAATTATCCAAAGAATGCCCTCCTAGCAAGAGCCTCTGAATTGTCAGAATTCTTCCATTATGCCCCTTTGGTATTTCTGGTCTTCTTCTCGACACTTAATGAGTTTTTGTGTTCTTCAACATTCTGTGTGCTGAACTCTGCCCTTGGAGATTTTTTTCCCAAGTCTATTTTCCACCTATCTCTAGTAGCACAACAAATGTGCTTCCTAGAGAAAAGAGAAAAGCAGGAAGGTTTGAGGAGAAGAGCTGAGCACTGCTGTCCTACACAAGCTCTTCTTGTCCAAGGGATGAACTCTAGGGGACCTACTGACCCATGCAGAGTTTGCACTGGTTGATTTCTAAAAAGGACTGTAAAAGTCGTGTCCAAAATGCTAGGGAGTTGACAGACACTGAAGCAAGAAAAAACTTTCCTTATTGACTAAGATGCTACTGAATGCTGCTGGGAACTGGAAGATCACATATGGAGAAGCATTATTTGACATTTTTCCTGATCTTTCTCCACCAGTGTAACCCATAGCTTATTGCCAGAGAAAAAAATAATGGACTAGATGAGCCTTCTGAAATTCCAAAATACTATCTGGTTGCAAAACTTTCTGTTCAGCTCAGTCCAAAGACAAGCTGGCTACATACAGCTTCCTTCTGGAACAAGCTTTTATCTATCCCTGAAGAGTCTTCTGCACTGCAGAAATTTTACAGAGAGAAACACCCTGCTCTTGCAGCTCTGGTAGTTGCTTGTAAGAACTAATGGCTCATAGCCACACAGAACATTAGTGATGTGCAGCTGAGTGCTTTGGGGTCTAATTTTTAAGTGCCTGATCCTCAGAATGATATTTAGAGTTAAATAATGCTCTGTGTCCAAGCTCCTTAACGTTGTCAAAACCAGAAGAAAGCAGACCATGCACAAAATCAGAGCTTGACAATTTAGACAACTTTCAGTTTGACAGCTCATGTTAAGCATCAGGGTTAGACACTGGTATTGCACCACTGCTTACAAGCAATATGGTTACACTAGAAAAACCCACAAAATAATGATCTAAGTAGAAAAATTTTGCTCAGCCTCTTTTATCGTGAAGAAAATCTTCCTTCTTCAAATCCTCCTTATGTTCTAAGTAATTCTCTTTGCCCAATATCATACTTTGATGTGTGCTTCAGTTGTGAGTCTGTAGTTTGGAAAGTCTGAGAAATCAGAGTGTCCACTCAGTATATTTGAAGTTCTTTGGCACACAAACAAAACCAAACAGCAAGACCTGCTAAATCAGACCCATGTCTCAGTGCTTGGCACTGATCTCCATTTCTGTGACCTTCATCTTAAAATTTCTACAGCAGACAAGCATCTCAAAACCCTCTGTACTCAAACATATGGTGAAACGTGGGCCAGAAGAACCCCACCAAAAAAAACTCCAGCAGCTAAGGAAATCTTTGATGCAGGAAAAAAAAAAAATCTGCACAATCTACACATGCAGCAATTCCTTGAATGCCACCTAGAGGACCAACCTCCCACAGCTATGAAAGGGTCCTGACACACTCAAACGTGTCAATTCCAGATCTTCCAGCTCTTTATTTGTACTGATCAGAAAATAAGGGCTAGGAAAATGTGGTCAAAAAGAAAGCTTAAGAATACCAACAAAATAAACAATACAGGATAGCTTTGTAATAGCTTTCTAAAAAATATTATTCTGCTTGCACAGATTAATTCTGTGCCAGCAAATTTGTGGAAAATAATTACTGAAAACAAAAGGATGATTTGCATGTTGCAAATTTTTGTCCTAAAATTTATTTTGAGGCTTGCATCAATATCATGAATTTGCTGAGCCATCATGCTAACTCTGCAATAAATCAGAATTTTCCATATTTCATTAGTGATCATCACAAAGTGTTTGTAATGTTTGCTTAACTACTCATGACATGATTGGTCAGATATATCGTGCTTGTGTTTGCAACTGCTTATGTTATGCAAGGTGATCTTCCCCTGAAATGTCCTTCCAAAAAATTCCACGTTAACTGAATGCATAAAGTCTTGAGGAAGAAAGGCTATTTTCATAATTAATTCATTGGTTCTGCCTGACTGAAGAGTTCTTCAAACTCTTTGAACTCTTTGAGTTTGTCAGTGTTTGTTATCAGTCTCCATTTGGTGGTCAGGTCCCATGAAATTTACACCATCTACACTCAGTTACTTTAAGCATCTAATTCCATGGAGCACCTAAAGTTGGAGCATCAGGACCCATTTAACAGAAGAAATGTAGCAATTGTATTTCTTCTGAAGTTTCTAAGATGGCACATCTTAAAAATGTTATGACCTCAGCCTGTCTGGTCCATGCTCTGCATCTCTTCTCAGTGCCTACTCTGGAAAGACACTGAGGTGAAATATCTTTAAAAACCACCTTAATGGTTTTGTTCTTAAGATAAAAATCACTCTAACCCTACTCCATTCTATAAACTTTGATCTCACCATGTAAAATGTTTTAAATTATGTATTATACACTTCACAATGCAATCTTTAGCATCTGAACCTCCCATCAGGTATTCAGGTATAATCCTGTGATATTGCCAAGTTCAATGATGTTTGCTTCCTTTTAAAATGGGCAGAAATACAAGCATGGAGCCTCAGATTATGATATACTAAAAATAATCACTGTTACCTGACATTTCAGTAAGCACACAATCCTGAATACAAAATATAAAACAGCTGAGAGGGAGACATTAGCACTCTCAAGTAATTGGAACTAGCAAGGAAGACAATAGCTGACATATTTCAATGCTTGCACATGCTGATTAAATAATTAAGAAAATTTCATCTCTTTAAGAATGATTCCTAGAATGTTTATGATTCAGACTAATAATTTGTAAGATGCAATTGTTATGATAAATATATAACTGAAATATTCGGCTATCATAATTCTGTTTCCAGGGTCATATGTAGACTGTTCTCAGTGTCTGAAAAATTTGTTCATATTCTACGTATGCTTTTTGTTTACAGTGGACCAAGGTTACCAGGGGACTCCTGCTGTACATTTTACTTATCCTGTGCTGTTTGAGCTGCTCACGAATGATCTGGTGAGATGAGAAAGTCTGCTGAACTTAATCAGGGCAGTAAAATGGGAGGACTATGGAGAACAGTGGAGGGGCTTCATGAGATCAGCTGCCTGGATAATAAAATGGCAGATGAAATTCAGAGGAGAGCAATGCACACAGGAAAAGAACCTCTAATTTCATAAGCAAAATGAGCTCTGAGCTGACCGTTTCCACCCAGGAACAAGATTTTTGAGTGCTAATAAATAGACCTATGAAAATGCCAGCTCTGTGCTCCAATGTAATAAAAAAAGAGATTAAATGAAATGTTAGGGATTACAAAGGAAAAGAAAAGCCACCAGACCTTCACACTGCAACAGAATATGTTCACATTTGAAACACATTTTGAATACTGTCTGTTAATTTGGTTTGTCATCTCAAAAATGGTATGTTAGAACAGGGAGTATCTACAGTAATTAATAAATTAAAGTTGTGGAATGGATTACACACAGGTGACCCAAGAAAAAAGGTGGGCTCTGCAGTCTGAAAAGGAGGATGCAATGAAAGGTTGAAGCAGGAATGACGGGAAGAACACAAGGTGTGATCCTTTCTTCTGGCAGCACAAAAGCCAGACGTGGCAAGTGAAGTCAGAAGGATGTGATCCTTAATAAAATGTGAAATGAAGCTTTTGAATTCCTTGCCAAGGGATGCCATAGATTTTAACACATATTTACTAATGAACTGTTAATCTGCTACTGGGCAAGATGTGCCCCCAAAGCACAACTTGTTGATTGAGAGCTCAGGATATGCATCTTGTAAACTTTTTCTGTTCTCTCACTCAGCTCTAATCTTCAATTTTGGCCAGACAGGATGTGAAGCCAGATGAACCAAAGGTGTGCTCCAGTACAGCTGCTCTTTTGTATAATCAACAGGACCAGAAAATGAATGTAAGAGGAGAGCAGGGTTGCTGCCTGTTTTGGTACTTAGTAGCTTGATGAAGAGTCTCAGCTTTTTTTTGTGTGTGCGTTTTCATCTCTCTGTGTGCATGCATGGTTGTGAGAAGCCTGGAGTCTTAATGAATCTGCTGCACGTGCATGGAGAAATTCCTTGCACCTTACATACTGCAGTGGATTTGTGCCATCTGTGGTACCTCTGCTGTATCTCAGACTCACTGCACTTATTCATCACCAAGTCCACCTACATGTATTCCCTGTGAGGAAAGTGAGTTTATCACAAACTGGAAAGTGCTGACCATGCCTGAAGTCAGAGGAGTGAAATACACAAATAAACTTAAAATGCAGCGCACTCCCACAAGATCCTATGGACAACATACCAAGGAATTCTTCAGCTCATTTGGAGGCTGAGGCACTGGGTGCTATCCAAAACTCAGGCAGTTACCAAAACCCTGCACATCTGCTCTTTGGACAGCCAGCCAGTCTTCCAGAAGGGAATCTGCCAGGCAGACGGGCCAGAGAAACGTGGGAATTTGTTAACAACAGGAACATGCATTTGGCTGACTCCCTGGGGGAGACAGATTTTGGGTTTTGTTCTAGGGCAGACTCATCAGAGGAAAAACTGCTCTGGGATGGTCAGGAATGGGAAGAGTCCTCTCTGCACCATTTGCTATCCATGTACTGGGCCTGAAGATGAGCAAAGGCTGCAGGATATGCACTGAGTGAAGAGAAATGCAGGAGCAAAGACACTTAGAGACATCAGGCCTACTGCAGCAGCAGAAGGAAGAAAAGATCCCGTGCAGGGAAGGACTGCAATGAAACCTATTGGAATATCTACAAGGAGTTAGTGGTACCAAAAATGGAGTAAGCTGAAATATTAGTCCATCTGTGAGTGGATTATCCAAGAGACATCTGCATTGCCTGTGGATTTTCATAACCACACGAAGTAGGTGCTGAAATTCACACACCACTGGATTGATCTTTTTTCATAAGCCTCAGAGTGGCTGAGACATTAATTTCTTTAAAGTATGAGCTTTACTCCTTAACATGAATTTCTTGGTTTAAGAACTCAGCACTGTCTTAAGTATCATCACTATCAAAATAGCAACCATTTAATTCAGTAAAGATGGGAATGGATGGAAAAACTCATGTGGAGAGATTTATTACTTAATAAAGTTTGCATAGCACATTTAGTCTGGATGTAATTCATAAAACGCTGGATGTTCACTGCTTATATCCTGCAGTACATAAAATAAGGAGTATCTACTCCCTTTCCACAGGTCAAAAAATCATAAGCACACTTTGGCTGCTGAGCAAACTGAACATATGCAGGGACTGAAGCTGGCCCATCTGCGTGCTGGCAGAGGAAGGGCTGAGGCACGTTGTGTCTGAACCAGAGACATGAGCTGAGTCCTGCCCTGCCTGTGCACTGTGAGCCCCCCACAGCCCCTTCAGCTGCAGGTGGGGGAGCACTGCAGGCTCAGGGTGGCACTTGAGGGGATTTTCATAACCATGATGGACGTGTCACTGCCCATGGACATTTGTATGCTCTGCCCACGCCAGTCCAATGCATCGCCAACACAGGAACTGGCTTTTTATCTAAACTGTCCTGCAAGGCTCTGCAGGGATTGTTTTTAAGCCTGCCTGGCATGTGAACTTAAATATGCATAAAACCAGAAGGCAGCTTCTGGGTGGCTTTACAATGCATTACATTTTCTGTCATTGTGTCTGCATATGCATTCACTGCAAACTGGTTTTAGAAAGGAGAGATGCCTCAGCATGTGAAAAACCAAACCAAAACATCCCTTCTGCTCTCACATTTTCTACTCATGATTATGCTGTTATCCTGCAATGAAAAATAAGGAAAGACACAGACTTCTTTGGAAGTTTACACTGAGTTTTCTTCTCTAGTGGCAAGAAACAACAGTATGAATACAGAGATATGCCAGATGGCTTCAGTGATGTTTTACTAATTTACTGCAAAGTTTTTAGGCAGCGAACATGTATATTCTGAACTTGAAGTACACTACATACTTGTGAAAGTCTGTATGCATTAGTTAGCAGGTGTGAAGCAACCACAGCGTTGCAAGAAAAAAACGCAAGAAGAAAAACAGACTTCCCCCAAAACTATCAAATCTTACATGTTTTTATAGAGGGCTTTTTTGTTGTCCATGTTAAGAATGTATTTGCACTTCAGTTTGCAGCAGCACAGTAATTTCTTTTTCAGCTTTTTCTTTCATTTTCATAAGTCATTTTGTACTAGAAGCATATCTGTCCTTGACAATTATGCTAACTCAGTTACCCCTTCAAACATATTTTTCTGTGAATAAATAATATTGTTTAAAATAAAACAGGCAGAGATCAGAATCTGCTATTGTCATCTAGCAACTGCACTAGATATTTTTTACGATAAATAAGTGCTTATAAAACTCAGTGGTTATTTATCTCAGTGTTTCCATCTACAGTACACAACTGTGTGGCTTAGCCTTGTGAGCAAACATCCTACTTGGGATCAACAGGGTGAGCAACCCAAGGACATACAACTGATTTAGACATAAAACTCTAGTTATTTTTCTTTCTTACACGGCTTATTATTTCTGCTCTTCCCAGTGCATGCTGTTTAAAGAAGGCATGCTGTCAAAGTGGTCAGTAAAACACACAGAAAACATTTCTGTCCTTTGGTTTCCTACTCAGAAGGCATCCTGCTTCCCTTTCTATCTTATCACTGAAGACAAAGATGTTTTCTTAGCCAGAGAATTTCCCAGCAGAAAATAAAGATTGTTTATATTGTAATTATCCATTTCAGTATTTGTGTAAATACTGAAATGAAAAGGTCACATAATTCAGTCCATAACTCTGAATGCTTTAATTTGGGAATGCCTGGGGTGTTTCATTTCGAGTTTTTATTCAGGTACATCATGACTTTGCTCCTTTACCAGATTTCCTATATGCACCATTCCTCTTCTAGTTGTAACTAGATCTTTGTTGTAACTAGATCTTTTTTTAGGCAACTGATCCTTGGGACATCAGACCTTTGTGATGGATGAGAGAAACTGCCTCAAGGAGACAGAAGAGGGTGAGATGAGCAAATTACAGCTCTGATCACAGCCAAACTTTAGTTTCCAAACGCAAAACCGTCCCAATAAAACCATACTTTCCACAATTAAAATGATAATTTTAAAGGAAAAACTTCAACCAGTTGATCTATATTTACATCTCTAGGGTTTTTGCTTTCTCCCTGTAGGAGATATACTTACATATTTAGATGTCAAAATGACAAAACATTTGGATGCTAGTGAGCACACAGGTTCATCCTGGAGCACACAGGCCTTTTGGCAATATATATCTGAGACACAGGCAGAGTACATTTTTTAAGGAATTAAAAACCCCTCTGATCAAAATGATGCACTAAAATCTTACAGAATTTATACACCACAGTGATCAGGTGAATGCAAATTAATCCCAGAACTGGCTTCACCACAAGCATGGCAAATGAGGAACTGGAGGAGGGAGGGGAATTTTCAAAATCAGACCAGGCTAAGAATCAGATTCCTGAGACAGAGCTAATCTAGTCTTGCACAATTTACAACGTGGTAAAAGCTCTTAAGATATGATAGATGGGAAAAGTGTACATCTGAATTCTTAGTCAATGAAATCATAAAGAGATAGGACTGATAGCAGGCTGAAGTCTCAGATTTACTGCATTTGGAAACACTGAAGTGGAGTGTAGACAAGATAAATACTGGAGATGACACTGGCAGCCAATAAAAGTACTTCAAAGTGCTTGATTATGATCCATTATTTATGATCTAACATGAAAACTGTGGGTAGGAGGAAAAGGTCCCTGTCTCAAAGGCTTGAATATGAGAGATGAAGGATTAAAAACAGAAGGGGAAGTAAGAGATGATTTCCTAAGTGAGGACATAAATTGTGTTTTCCTGTCACTTCTAGCAGGCTGCTTCAAAGTCTGGAATATGTAACAAATTTAGTAAAATTACTTGAAATTATCTGAGAGCATTTGTATCCTAAATAATGCATAAGCCGTGCTGGTTACTGTTGGAATCGTTTTGGACTGACTCAGCTTCAGAAATCTTAAAGTGCCTACATGGAGTCAGCTTTCTTTAAAGCTACCTATTGAAAGAAATGCACAGGATCTTTAAATTAGTCGTTCCAGACCAGCTCACACCATTACATTAAGATTCTATTCTGTTACAGAAGTGGAAAATTTATCCTAACAGCCATTCTTTTGAAAGATGACTTGAAATAGATCCTTTATCTCTACTTAAAATCTCCATGTTCTCCTACCACAATGAAGAAAATTATACAGACACAAAAATTTTGGTTTTATGCTTTGACCAAATATCAAGAACAAACAAACCCCATCCCGTAAGAGTTTCAAATTCAGCAAATCACATTAAATCACACTAAAGGACACGATAATTTAAATGAAATTTTAATATAGTTCTTCACTGTAAATTGTATTCAGAACAAATATTTCTCTCACTTGCATTTGTTTACTCAGTGATCTGGAAAAGGATGTCTCAATGTGTAAAGTCAAATGAAATAAAGCAACTCTGTTGTTACACAGCAGAATCTGGCCTTCACACAATCACAACGACCTACTTCACATTTTAAAAAATCTGAACACAGTTGCTAAGCAGTATTCAACAGAATGCTGAAACTAATCCTAAATTGAATCTTTAAAGATATTAACAATAACTTGGGAATCACCAGCATCCATTCCTTTCATCTCTCTTCAGCAGTAATTAAAAGCAGTGTATTGTCTAAGTACTGTAGTGTGAAAAACTGGAATGAGTGTTTCTCCCTTGTAACTAAAAGTAGAACCAAAACCTGTCAACCACAGTCTTACCTTGCTATCATTATCTTGACAAAACAGGAATGTCTCTCCTGTCAAAATGGCAACGTGCATGAGCATTTCTGTTCATGTTTCATTGCCTAGGATGGGGTGTTGAGGAGCAACAAGAGCAGCTTGTTCTTCGTGCCCCAATCCAGGTGGCCTCTTAGCAGAATGTTGGCTCGAGCAAGCATTCACATCTCAAATCGTTTTTGTGAGTGCTTCTGTGCGTGCTGAACAAATCCTGCCATCCTCTCCAGCTCCATCACCCAGCATCTTTCAATCAACAAATTGCACTTTGGCATGAACAAAAGGTTTAGGATGGACTTCTGCCACCCCCCCCAGTCCCAAGATAAATGGCTGTGAACATATGCAGAGATTGTGCTGTTCATTTTTAGGGCTTTATGATGGCACATTTAATTGTAATAAAAGTGCAATTGATGGAAAGTGAATTACAGATTGAACAGGCAGTACAGCAGATGTACAAGGTCATTCAACAAGGACTACTCATTACTTCAAATTACCACCCATGAGGAGAATCCACAGAATATGCCAGGATGGAGCTCTTTCTCTGACACCTCATCTTTCAGTTTCATCCCAAAGGCCATCTTTGTTTTCTTTACGGATCGCATTTCCCAATTAGAACCTGCTGCCTTAAGTTACAATGACTCAATTGCCATCTCTAATGCAATTCACACACGTGAGGCTGCTCCTGCTGCTCCCATTCATTCTGAGAAAGGTGATTGCTACAAATTGCACACAACAGTTTGTCTGTTCACAGACCTGCGTTTCTGCCCCATTTGACAGAGTGATGAAAGACAGATGCCTTGTTTAGTTTTAAATCACATTTGCATTCGATTTTCATTTATCTTTTACTTTCACAGCTCCTCGTTGAACTACAGTCTGACAATATTTGTCAAGGAAAAATATCCCATAACTTGCTTAACAGTTTACAGGATTTGGCAGCACTGGAGCTTTTTCTTCATTATCTGTCCTGGCATTCACAAACAGAGACAAGTATTAAATGAGGACAGTTAACTGGAGCACAACTTTGTTCATTCTTCTGGGAATCAGCAATATTTCACCGGAGATAGTTCATGATCTTTTTTATTGACTGCTGCCTCCCAAAGAGCCAACATCAGAACCTTCATACTTTTCAAGTGATTTCCCAGCGAGCTGGAAGGGAAGCATTGCCCTGCCTGTAGAGAAGGCATGGGTGAGATGGAGTTAACGAGGTATTCATTAAGGAATGCTCGTTCCAAGACCTCTTCAAATTTCATTTAACAGAAAGTCAGGTTTCCTATCCAAAGAGTTCCTGCCTAAAGCAGAAGAAAATGCCAGCAATTAGCTCAGCCCTCTGCAAGGCTGCCTTGCACCATGGCCCTGTCTCACTGAACTCTTACAGGAAGGAAGACCCACACATCCTCCTGTCACCCCTTCAGAGGATGCTTTTCTGATACTTTCTTGCCTCCCTTCCAAATTCTAGGACTATTCGCACTTAAAGTTACTGTCAATAGTTTGAAACAATTATTATTTTATTAACTGCAGATTCATATATATATAAATAAAAATATCAACTATATTTTACTGTATTGGTCAAGAAATATCTCAGAAAATAGGTACATTTGTGCCCTTCAACTTGTATTTTTGTGCTGGGATTTGGCGTACAGTTGCTGATAGAGGGACAGAATAAATACCATATTTACATATAGGTAAACTGTGACTCCTATTCATATCACCTTCAATCTACAGTCTCAAAATTGCTAATCCAGAAAAGTGCCATGGAATGAAAAAGATAAGGCTGAACTGGAGGTCAGTAGCAGCGTTGTTATTTTCAAGCACTATCAGCAGAGAATATCAACCTTTTTGTCAGGAATATGTCAAGACAATTGATTCAAGTCGCTCTAGTTTGAAATGTCCAACAGCTTTCAAACATGCTCATTAATTGTCCTGGTAAATACAAAAAAACCCAGAGCTTTTTACTTCAAAATGCAAAAGAGAAAGTATAAGAAAATGATTTACTGGGTATATTTAATAACATAACTGATAACAGTTATCCTGAGCCACTGCAGAACACCCAGAGCAGAGTAAATGTCTCTTGCTCATTTTCTTGTCTTTCTGTTTCTCCAAGATCTGGCAGAAAATATATTTATTTATGAGTGGCCACCTATAAATCTAATGATAACAACTGCTTCTTATAACCCAAAGTGCTGAGATAACCCGCTTGTTTAACAAACTATTTTTATCGGTGTCCTGTGCACATCACTGTGCTGCCCCACCTTTACTAAATTCAAGTGCTACAGGGCCTTCAGGAGTATCAATCAGTCAGCACAGACACTCACTGGAGGTTTTATTGTTTTTTCAAATGGCACACAGTGCATGGACTGCATGGCTGCCACAACTGATAAGAGCCCCTCAATGCTGGACAAATCCAGCCTTATTTTGTTTTTCTACCCTCATTCTCTGCCATTGTTTATCTCTTTCTTGCAACACCTAGTTTTTGTAGTTGACAAATACAACTTCTAATATTCATGTTTTTCTGAAAAATGTTAATTTCAGAGTGCAAAAGTATTTCTTGCTGCCCTCCTGATAAATCCAACCTGCAATCATTTCAAAAGGCATCCTCTCCTGTGGCTCTCACAGCACTAACATGGCTTTTGGGTTTTAGGAAGCACTCTGCTCAAGAAATGGCTAGAAACAGTGGCAGCAAAATACTGTGAGAAGAAACAATTTGAATGGGAAATATTTGGAATCTGTGAGCACTGATAAGGTTCCTGTTCAATACTTAAAATCATTTCAGAAGACAAAAAGACTTCTGCTTCGTTTTCCTTTGTTTTTCAGACAGTACACCCCATGCACTTCACAAAAAGGCATTAAGTGTTTCTCAGATTAAAGGAAAGTTATGAAATTGTTACAAATAAAAAAGTGACAGTAAAATTATAGAAGTCAGTACTGTAATTTAATTTATTTTTAATAGACAGAGATCCCTAAATTACCAGTAAGGCACCAGGTGTGCCAGAAATCACAGAACCCCAAAATGATACGGGTTGAGAGACCCTTGAAGATCATTTAGCTCCTACCCAGGGATATCTTCCATTAGATTAGGTGGGATGCCATGGATGAAGACAAAACACTTCCAGAAATGGTCCACTGGCATTGAGGTTGAACTGTGCTGATGGATCAGTCCATCAGCAGAACTCAAAGGGCTGACCTTTGCACTGCCCTTGTTTTCCACCTTGATATGAGTTCAGCCTCAAGCTCTGATATCACTAATTTCAAAAATGAAATGCACCAACTAAATTGTTATAAAGGGAAAATTTTCCTACATTAGCGAGTAAATGAAATATTATTTCTACTGGTTATTGATTAGCTTTCTTAATGCTTTTGAATTCCCACTCTCCCTTGTCAGTTCCAACTTAGGAAGACATTAATAGTTTATGACAAAAAAAATGTCCTAAGTCTGACTCTGGAGTAGGAAAGGCTTTTCTAAGACTTTATAAAGAAACCATGACTAATGCAGTGGCGTTACTACTACTGAATTATCTTCAATAAATACATTATTTTGCTTTAAAAATATATGTAGGTTATTCAGCATTTATAACTTTGTTTCCACTTTTACCCATAGAATACTCAGAATTTGGAGGGAACTGCCACTATTAATGGAAAATTGACACAGATAGCTTGATTTGTGTATGGATAATCATTAATTAAATATCTATACAACTTGAATAAAATTGATGCGACTCTGAGTGCAATGAAAGCGTTTTTTACAAAGAGTAGAGAAAAATATCACTCTATACCTGTGAAACTTCAAGGTAAGAAACACAATAATCTCAGCAAAAGGCTGGATGTTAGGTGTACTGGAGCCCACAGTTCATAAAACCTTGTATTTTAAATTTAGATTAACTTCTTTTACAGAATATCAAATTCTTATTTGCTTAGGGGCATCTCTTTAATATCATAGGAATGCTAGTAGGAGTTAATAGAAGAAATTTTGAATCATCAACACTGAAGAAAATTGGATCCTGGCAGGTGTATTGAATAATAAGATGATGAGGACATAGGAATTGGACAAAGCTTTATCCAGCTTCTACCATGCCCAGGTAATGCTAAATTCATAAGAGACAAAGATCAGAGAAGTCTTTCAAAAATTAATTAATCAACCTTCACACCAGTGAGATAATACCTTATTTCAAATGTCTCAGCGTGGTTTCTTTTGACAGCTTCTGCTTGCACAAATCATCACCTTATTTTTAGCTACCCCACAGCAGAAGACTATTTCAGAAGACATTTTCCAAACTCTGTTTTCATCTTGCCTATATACATTCCATCAGGACATTTAAAACTCAGGGCTGCTCCTCCCTCACCAAGCCTGAGGGGAAAGTTTTTGAGTAGTGTGAAAATAATGGCACCCATTAGGGAGGAACACACTGGGAAGGAGAGGGAGAGACAAGCACACATGGTGTATACTGCTGGGATCTGTGATGTAAAGAGAGAGCAGACTAAACAATTTAACTCTGTCAGATGGAGAAAAGTCAGGAAAAAGAGATGAGAGAGGGAGTGGGGGAATTGAGAAATGAAAAGCACTCTTTGGGTCAGATAATTTCCAGTGACCAGTGATCAACCACAGCCTGCTACAGCTGGAGCAGCACCAGGGCATGTGTAGGTTTCCAGAGGAGTAACCAGTCCCTAAAGGGCTTTTAGGCCTTTCCAGAAAGCCAGAAATCAGCTCCCCCATGGTTCATGGGCTGCTGCATCTCCTGCCTGGCAGAGGAGCAGGGCTACCACAAGGGCTGCTGGATAATGTGGACCCACAGCAATGCAGAGAAAGCAAGACAGCTACAGGCAATTTCCTTGGGTTCTCCTGGCAACCAGGCACCCCTCTGATTCCAGTCCTGTGTCAAAATGGAATCCAAAACCTGGAGGGAGCCTCTGTAATTTCCTGCTGGCCAGCTCCTCTCTGCTTCCGGACATGTGGCACGCGGCACCTCCTGATCAGTCGCGCAGTTTGGTCTGTGGCTCTCAGCACCTCACGGGACACTGATGCAGTGAGCAAACATCCTAAATTTTATTTTCAGCAGCCATTCAACACTTTAAATGTGTGTTCCAGCACCTATTAGAAGGACATTCAAGGCTGCACTGTGTTTTGGAGACGCTTTGGCTCTCAGTCAAGCGCTGTATCTGGAGAGCAAACAGGAGTGAAGTGGAACCAGGCAGCTGCACCAGCTCCACATCATCAAGTTCAAGTTCATGGTGCTGCTTAGAATTTCCTGCTCAGCTCAGACAGCTTCCATTCAGGCTCCCACTGCTCTCGTGCCCCATGCAAGTGTTGAGTAGAACTGTAATTATTAGGTGCTGAATAAATGCCACGAAATGTTATCTGATATTTCTGTAATATACACTGCATTAGTATGTGCCACGATTGCTTTCTATTGCTTTCCCATCACAAAGCGTGGCATTGCATAAAGGCTTTTATCCCCTGAGAGCTTTTTTCTCATGAAAAGTGCTGAGACACTGTAAATCCATCCAAAACAGCGCTGCTATCTTTGACTTTGATACAACCAGCTACTCAGTAAAAAGGCACATTGGAATACGCTAGGAAAGGAAAAAAAACAAAACAAACCCAAACCACTCAATTCTGAGTTAATTCAGTGCTGATGTGTCTGAAGAAAGTTAGGCAGCAAAACACTTCAAAGATCGCCCTTTCCAAACAATAAAAAAAAAAAACTACCTTAAAACTTGACATTTCCAAAATGATGAATCTTGGATTGAATCATGTGAAATGTCAAAATGAAGAGAAAAAGAAAAATCAATAGCTGTGCAGATGAAGCAATGTGAGGTCAATCACGCTGAACTGCTAGTGCCAGCCACCCATGTCTTTTAATAGCAGTATTTTCAAAGTGTACAATACCTGAAAGACACTAGAGATTAATTTTCAAGACTGAATTCCCTGCTAACAATAAAGTTATTACACATCTTGTTTTTCAAGACTGAAGCAGGGGCATAATGAAACGGCACATCTCCAGAAAGTTTTTACTGTATTCTTGGGATCAGTTCATCAATATTATCCTCAGAATTTCATGTTATATAAACTGTCCTTTGAATTTGATATATTTTTCCTGCCAGGTAATTGAAAATTTTAATGAGAGAAGGAAAAAAAAAGGCTTAAAAATCATCACTGCTTTTGAAATGAGTCCTAAGCCAGCTGCTGACCCTTTTGTGACAAAACCCAGTATTTTCCTCTGAAATTCAGAGTTGTGGCATAAATACACTGGGCAGTCCTAACTTGGGCATGTCCTGATTTAGCTGCCTCTCATTCCCAGGCTGTGTGGGAAGCTGACAGTGGCTGGCAGAACAGAGGTGCCCAAAAGTAAAAAATACAAGTATCCCCTGTATTACATTCCAGTGTGCATCATTATGAAGTAAACCTAGGGCATTTCATTTCCTCTCATGTACTAAATGTTGATTTTCCCCTGAATTTATTTCTGGAATGGAACACCTTGGATTAGCCAGAGGGACTTACGGAATACTGACAGGCACCTGTAAGTAAAAGAGGATAATCACGAAATGGGAAACTCCTTGTTGTTCTAGGGAATGTAATGATTTTCCCATTACCTATAATCATTGGTTTTATTTAGGTTTTAAAGTCTTCCTAATTAAAATATAGCCTAGAGATGGAACATTAGCACAACTGTTTTTATTGCAACATTACTCACATAAAAAGGTGAAATAAAGTGTGGTGAAACTAGATTATTCCTGGATAATTCTTTAAGAGGAGACTGAGAAGAGAGAAGCTTTAGTTTCTTTTTTTTTTTTTTTTTTAATCTCATCAGTGGAAAAGAAGGTTTATTTGAGGAGAAATAAAAAAGAAATGCATTTCAGAGCAAAGAGGATGTCTGAACTGATATTAGAAAGTAGACTTATAATGACTGATGTTAGAGATTAGTCTTGGAAGATTAATGGCATTAATTCATAAGACCATCCCTAAAACCTCTCTACTCCTTCTAGGACCATATAAAATCATATATTTTTACAGCCTGAGCTGTTTTAGAGCTTTAAGATGGAGACAAAAATGGAGACTCAATCTATAAAATACAGTCAGTGCTAGTAAAAGAAAACTGTCTGTGAAGCTTTTCTTTTAGATTTTCCTACAATATTTATGAAATTCTATTGGTGTTGAAAGAGGAAGTTGGGGGAAAGCCTTACTTCAAAGGGTACGAGTATGTTTTTTCATTTCAAATTTTTTTTTCCAGCTAGGAAAAAAAAATCAGGTAGCCTTTGAAATGAGATTTTTTCACTCCACCACACAGTGTAGAGCTAAGGTAAATGTGGTGAACTGCAGCAGCCTGTGTCAATTCTCTCTGTAATTACTAAGCAGACAAGGGCATTTCAGAGCATGACTGATGGTTTGTTGTTTCTCCAAATCTGGCAGCAATCTTATTTGACTGAATGTGGTCAACAGAGGCAAATATTTACTGGTTTTGATGAGGTGATAGCTAAAGGGCTTCTTCAAAAATCTTGGCTTTTGCCAAGGCAACACCTTCAAAAACCTTCATGCTGTTGAAGATGAAGAAATACCCCAGTTTCTCTGCCATTAGCAAGTGTACAGAAAAACAAATATGAACTGTTTTATTCAAAACAGGTAAAATTTAGAAATGTGACTGTGATCCATGACATCCAGATGATAAAAATCTATGAAGACAGTGCAATGCAGAAGAAAATACATGATTTAGCTCTGCCCTCATGTAAACATCAATGCTTGGAAATCACAAAGTGACCAAGGAGGGGGAATGATGCTTTCTTTCTGAGAGCTCAGAAGAATGCCTTAAAATCATGTTATGCTTGCATGATTTTTTATTTTCTGTCAGAAACAGTAAATCCTCTTTATCTACCAAATCTAGAAAAGTGATTGTTTCAACAACCTCAGGTACAAATTACTCTCCTAGATGGGCTGTTCCTTTCTACATAAAGGACACAGAGCTCTTGTATTTACTGCAATGCACATTTTTTAGATATGGAGCTCACAGTAATTTTGAAAATTGTTCTCAGTTTGCATTTGACCTATTTGGAAATCTTCTCTATTTAAACCAAAGTCTGAAACCAAAAATCTTTAGAAATGCTGTTACTAAGAACTACTCGTTCCTTTTCTGCTTATAGGCTAGAATGTTTTGGGACCCTCCTACTCCTATAGTATAAAGATGTACCAGATGTTTGTGAAAAAAAACCTGGTAATCAGTCTAATTAAGCCCATAGATTTTATTGCATATTTTAGCATTTCATCAGTGGTCTGTAAAATCAAATTGCAAATGCTATTTACATGAGCCACAAGTCAAATGCAAGCAAAATAGCTAATTCAAATAGAGTATTTTTTCTTGTTTTATTACAAAAATGTATCTTGCAGATGCTTGCTACTTCTACCTAAATTTAGAGTATTTGGATAACCCTCTTTAGGATTATTAGCATCAGATTTTAGGAAAAAAAGACCTCCATGGTCTGCCATATATATCTCCTCAGGAAACTTCTGACCTGATGGTCAATCCCAAACATGCTGGAGACACAAACTGGGAACAATCTGGGATGGAAAGGACTTTGGAGGGCACCTGGTCCAACCTTTTGCTCAAACAGAGCCCTGTTAGATTTGGGATTTGTTCAACAAGTTTTGAGTATCTCCCAAGATAGGACAGAAGTCTGCAATCTTTAAAGTTTCCACAAGTATTAAGTATTTCAGCAGAGTAGAAAACCTTTTTTACCATCCTTCACTGAACAAAAGACTTCTCTCAGCCCTGATGAAATGTCAGACAATCCACACAGGAGTGTCTGAGACCTGAAGCCACAACACAAGGGGCTTCTCTGGGTTTATTGCTCTCAGGTGTTCTGCTGGACAGAACCTCACAAAAACCAGACAGAACTTTGTAAAATCTACATCACAGCCAATTGTAAAGTATATTAGCACTAAAGCATTCCTTTACGTATGCTAAATTATGTTAATCTGGTAAGTACAGAGGTGAATGATTATTGATTGTGAATGAAAGTATACCACAGACTTAGCCTGAAAAATATGTGTAATGAGCTTGTTTTCCATCACTAAACAGAGACAGAAGTTTCACAATAGCTAAGTAGTTGAAACTATGAGGTTTAGTTTTTTCCACGTGATCTGGAGCTGGGCTCTTTGCCCAGGTTTCATTCATTCTGTTTCTCAGTGGAAAGAAAAGTATTTAAACAAATTGGATTAACAGAAATCTTAGTCTCAGTAAGAACATCAAGTGATCTAAAGATCCATTTCTCTCCAAAACTGCCCCCCAACAACTTTTAATTTGGTCCTGAAGTTTGCTGAGTGCTCGACAGCCCAGCTGAGTAAGTGAGTTAAGCACTGCTAAACCTATCAGTCAAGAAACCACAAATCAACTCTCTGGAAAAAGAGATTGATTAAGAATCATGTAATTTCTTAGAAAACAACCCCAAATCTTTCTTTCAAGCAGCACTGCTAGGACTTGCTTACATCTATGGTCACTGATTCAGGTAAGTTTTTAGCACTGACTTTCATCTCCAAGTCTGTTGGCTGTTTTAGCCTCTCTCCATAGTGTTCCTCCAGCCAGGAACTTTGCCTTTCTTTGACCTTAGAGTGAGGCAGGGAAAACACAAAGGCACAGCCTGGAGAGCTTCAGTTTCTGGTCACGTGTCATCCTGGATTGTCATGGAGCTGCCTCAAACCTTTTCCCTATGGCACATTTCTCACCACATACAGGTTGCCTAGAATAAAGATTTGATCCTTATGTGGGAGGAGACCTCTGGCTGATTAACTAGGTATGATGAGAAACCTCTACTGATCAGAATACATGTCAGGAGCACTTTGGGGAAAAGATAAATTGTCTGAATAGTTCAGATTTAGGTTCAAATCCATCTTAACAGTTCAGTAAATATGATGCTGCCATTGCCTGTGACAGCCTACATTTTAGATTCAGCTAAAAACACAGAGGTGTCTGCAGTCCTCTCAACCCTTGGTGAGCTGTAACTAAAGCAGCTGATCACAGCAAATATCTCAGGCACACCTGACCAGTCCTCTAATTTGTTTTAGCTTTTGCTTGTCTCTGTGTGATGACGTGGTGCAGTGCACTGTTTTATCTATACACAGCCTGTTACTAATTGTTATTTTATTTCTTGGGCCCACTTTAACTTAACAATTAACAATTCAGGCAATGGGATGAAATAAACTCTCACCAAATCTGTGTCCATTACCAAATCTGCAGGAGTGGCTGACACATGGAGGCAAAGGGCTGCTAAAGCCTGGGATGTCTCAGGGAGCCCTTCCTGCTGTCCATCAGTACCACCACAGGATGGTTTAGAGATGAAGCTGGACTTTTCTCACAGGTGGACAGCAAAAGGACAAGAAGTAAAAGTTGCAGCCCTTCCATTTTGGGAAGATATAAAGGAATATAGTTTTTCACCATTCAATGGTCAAATAGTGCAATAGGTTGTCCAGAGAACCTGTGGAGAATTCTTGGAGACAGTCAAAACTCAAATATAAAAAGCCTTGAGCAACCTGATCTTACTTGACATGTTTTGATTTGAGCTTGAAGCAGATGATTTATAGATATCTAATCTGACCTAAGTTACCCTGTGATTATATTATTTGAAGAATTATGATAAAACCTAGTAAGTTGCTAATGTTATATATGTATTGCTATCACAGGTAAGCATATATTTAATTATGTTTAGAAGGTAAGATTGAAGAGTAAAGCATTCAAAATTTAGGAGAGTTTAGAATTATGGCTGGCCATTAACCAATTAAACACTATGCATTTAAACCATGATATTATCCTTAATTACATGCATGAATCCATTATTCCACCACTTCAGTTACTGAATGGGATGAATCATATTCAGTGAATAGGAAGTAATTCAATATTTCTTATCTTGAACCAGCATGGTCCCAGATCATATTTGCTGTTGGCTCTAAAAAGCCAGGTTCCCATTCTAGGAATCTGTAAATGTAATACCAAGATGGAGTGTCAAAATTGTCTTTGTGAGGTGAATTACTTTCTACATTTAACAGGAAAAAAAAAAAAAAGCAAAGAAGTTAAGTTACTTGAAACGTATATGCTGCCTTTGGCACAGAGAAATCTATGTTGTGATAGAGTGTCCTGAAAGTTTCCATTCTATAACACAGAAGAAAAAAAAAATCATAATCCAGGAGTTTATGGCATGCTAAACCAGTACCACATGTTCACCCACACTTCCCAAGTTCTGAAAATACCAGTTTTAACATCAGAGCCTTATTTCATGCCTCAATACATTCCTGCTGAAATGGGTGGAATTGGAATAGTTGATACAGGGAATTACAACAGAACACCCTGCTTTTCTATACTCACTTGTGTGCCCTAATAACCCCCTTCCTTTGTTAAAAGAGAAACAGATCCAGTGTTCAGAAGCACTGATCTAAGAAAAGACACCCAAACAGCAATTGATTCATGGCACACATACTCTCTGGTGACCCAGCCACTGTGTGTGAAGGCAGGTTTGGGGGTAAAAAGCATGAAATGCTGACACACACATGCTGAGATGAAAGGGGAAGAGCAGGGAAGCTCCAAGGAGAAAATTAGCAGAAGACAACAAGCAGAGAAAGCACACAGCAGTACATCCAGCTGAGGGGGAGGATGGGGAAGAGGTGCTCTCTCTGATTGGAAAAAAGAAGCTCAAAAGCTTCTGAAGATGGGAGTCTTTTTATCATTTTTATCAACTACAGGATGAAAAGGATAAAAAGTACTATTTTTATGACAAGTCAGAATAGGACCCAGGTGAAAAATGCACTTAAAACATTTCTTTTGCTTCAAGTATTAAACAAAGATTAAAACTGCATAATTCAAGATAGCAAAACATATTTTTTTGATAGGACAAACCCCAAAGATGAAAAAAATTGTTTGCAAGTCAAGGAGAAGATGGCCCGACATGCATCTCACCTTTGCATGGCATTTGGCGTGCATTTAATTAAGAACACATTTTGAACAAGAAGATTACATCAAGGAAATAACTTTACAGAAATCAGAGATATCTCAAGTCATATATTATGGAAGCAAAACCACAGGTATTTTCCTTTTTTAAAAAAAAAAAAATTTAAAATTTGCTTCAGTTAGTGACATTCACACTCTAACAGCTCAATGAAGATCTTATACAAAATGTTAGCAAATGCCACTGCACTGCCTGTAGAGAATAAGGGGCTTATTGACATAGCAGATTCCAGCATAAAATGTCATGATTGCAGTATTGACTAACAGCATATCAAAATAAACATCTGAAAGTCGAGGTAATGCTCGAAGACAATCATCCTGAACCACCAGCTCTGCACTTAAACAACAAAACCCCCCCATGCCTTCCTCCTGGAGCATTTTAAGATATGAACTAGAAATTCTGTTCAAGTGGTTAAGGCATAACATAAAGACTCCATCAATTCAGCCTTCTGTCTTGGGCAATTTAGCTCTTGACATTTTTGCTCTGTATCTTCAGTATGTATCATTCTGTGGGCATGGCAGCAAAGAGTATTTCATTTTACTTTATCAGAAATACTTGAGAAATTGTGTTGGGAATGGCTTTAACAGTGAAGCAATGTACAAAACAATAAGTTGCCTCTTCCACTGATTACTAAAACAGCACTGAAGTGTTTATAAAAATAAAGGTCATTCAGTAGCAGCAAAATCCACCCTATTTACCTTATTTGTACTGTTGGTAGCATAAGAAAAAAACAAGGCACATTAGAATGACTGATGTTTTCTCATGAGGGTTTCAAAGTACACTGATCCCCTTGCCTTGTGAGGCTTCCCACTGACACCAGGACTGGAGTTTGTCAGGAGTTAATTTGTCCAGCAGAATAAAAATCCCAAACAGGAACAGTAGGTTTGACCAAAGTCTTTCACAGTAATATCTGGGCACATTTTTAGCAAATGATGGGTGTCTGAAAGTCCTTCCTGAAGTTAATCTGGTCTCTCCAGCCATTTTGTTACTGAAGTAAAAGGAAATATGGATGGGAATGCAGAATTATTTATCAGGTTTTATTTCTTTAGGCGACACCAAACAGTCCCATGTATGTTGCACACATATATGTGACTATTTCTTATTCTGTTTCTAGCCTAATGCATTGTGGTGGTTTTTTTAATACCAAAGTCCTAAAATGCATCTATATCAAAAAAACCCACTTGGACTCATCAGTTGTTAACTGTTTTAAATAGTTCTTAACATGTACTTTACTGGATTTAGAAAGAAACAGGAGTAAAAATGCAACTGCTCCACTTAAAGCTTTTAGCTCAGCTCTGAAGCTCAGCCTCAGCTGCCAGAGAGGGGGAAGGGAGCATAATGCAGGGTCAGATTTTAAACAGGGTTCTGGAGATTTGTGGTGTTACTGCAAGTGAAATCTCTCCTGCCTCATACCTCTGTGCCTCAGCTTTTCCATTGATCTGCAAACCTGAGACAAGCACAGCTTGCAACACAAAAATTCAGAATTGAATGAAGATTGGTCAGTGGTCACCACGGGGATGTACCAAGCACAGGGCATCTGCTGAAGAAGCATTCTCTGGGGAGCTGGGCAGAAAAAAACCAAAACAAACCAGTACAAAATCTTCTTTTTTGGAAATGGGATCCACAGTTTTGGAAACTGACTCTGACAATTTTAAAACTAAATAATTGAAAGTCTGTGTCTCCAAGTGTGGTGTACAAACTTTTTATATTTTTTATTTTTTTTTTCCCCTTGAAGAGTTCATGCTGTCCCCTCCAAATAGTCAGCTTTTCATAACTTCTGGGATGCTCACAGGTACCTAGATATTTGTGCAGCTTAACTATGGGAAGATTTTCATGCATTCTGAAAGAACAGCAGCTCATGTCAGCCCCAGTTCTGTCTCCTGCCTATAAAAACACATTATTCGAGGTCAAGTAACATAAAATTGCTCAGCTGCTTGTGACAGACTGAAGCTGTCCAGTGGAGACATTTTTCTCTTTGCATAGACTGGTCCATAACCCACAGCATATTTTAAAAGCACATGAATAACTTTCCACAAAGTAATAATTTTAAATGGTATCAGACATGCTCTAAAATTGGTGCCACACAAACCCCATTTTTGTGCCCTGGCCTTTGCTTGTTGTGCCACTCTCCATTCCTGCTGCAGCTGACAATAAATAAACTGCTCAGTTTAGCTGCTGAAACACTGTGAACATGCCCTAATTTCCAGAAATCATTTGCTTTCTTTTCTGGCAGATGTATTTTGTGGCAGATAGAGGCACATTGAGTTGGGTCAAACAGTCAAGAATTAATTAAATTATTTTTTTCCTTTCCCTGACATCAGTAGCTAACCCAGTTTTAATCTAGAGACATCAGCAATTTTTCAGTTACTACATGGAAGAAACATGAAACACTAATTCTTTATATTTTTATTTTTTTAAAAGATAGAGGTATGACTTTTTCATTGCCTAAAAGAAAATTCTTCATCAAAGTTACAGTTCTCTTACTGTGAAAGGACACGGACTTTTTATTTGGAATTTAATTCTCAAGTCAACTTGGATACTTCATTGTAAAAGATTACAGGAAACAAACCTAATTAGGTAGGAAGTAATAATGAAATAGGAAAGGTAGACTCTCAAACCAGAGTAAACTGCACCAAAATTTATGCTCCTTTACATCCCTGAAGAAGACAGGTATTATAAAATGGCAAGGAGGAAAATTTTTAAATTTTTTTTTTACTATTGTAAATATGTTTTTGTATCTACATGGTACAGTTTCACCTGCTCAGAAACCTGAACTTATTAAAAAATACCTGGAGACGATTCCAGGTACTTTCAAACTGTGGACCTAACATTTTTTCCCTCAGCTCCTGGGAAAGAGCCTCTGTTGAACAATTTCCTGACTTTCCCTGGGTCTGATGACTTTTAATGCTCAAAGGCAAACTGCAAATCAGCTCCTTCTACAGAGGGTGGAAATTAACCAGCAGCAGTGAGAAAAGCAAATTCTGGCACCATGGCAATCTGCTGCCTTATGAAAACTAATAAATAAAGCTCACACCTGCCATATAATTATTCCTGCAAGCTGAAGATTTTGTCAGATTTTGGAACTGAGGTGTGCAGAGAAACCCTCTGCATCCTCAGATGTCTGCCTGTTTCCATCTCCAAGGATGGAGACTCCACTGCTCTGGGCAACCCGTGCCTGTGCTTGGTCAGACTCACAGCAAAAAAGTGTTTTCTGAAGTTCAGGCAGCATCTCCTGTGTTCCAGAGTGTGCCCATCAACTCTTGTCCTGCCACTGGGCAACACTGAAAAGAGCCTGGCTCCATCTGCATTCCATCTTCTCTTCAGGTATTTCCATTCTGCATTTATTTTTCATCCTACAGAACAGCCTCTCTTAACTTAGCAAACGCAGATAATTGGAGCATCATTATACCACCTCCTGAAGAAAACAGACTCGTAAATGAGAGCCAGAACGAGTTCTGATGACTCATTTGGTCCCTACTACATTTCCCCAATGTATTTTTAAAGCCTCACATTTTAACTCACAAAAAAGAAGTGAGTTTGAATGCCAGCACTATTAAACTTGAAAGAATTTTGCTTGCAAGGGATCTGTTTAATTAATACCAATAGAAAAGAAGCAGAGACATGGTTTTTGAACTATATTAGTAATAAATGAGAAGTACAGGTTAACTGGAAAGTAAACACTGGGAGAGCAAAATTCCATCTCTATTACAAGCTGCAGCTCAATTAACTCCATCAGTATTGGCCCTGTATAACAGAACTAAACTGCCTGGTGTGCAATTCCAGAGCAAGATACCACTTCCTTTCTTTCCTCCCACCCACAAACGTGCTATGAGGGAAAAGACAAAATTAATTGCATAATTGAACAGGATGCCTCTGATCTATTCACTGAGCATGCAATGTTAAATACACGTGGGCTTCATTTATATTTTATTCTGAGTAACTCAGCAGCACTGATCACAAAACATATTTGCTTCCTTGAATTGTCAACAGAAATTAAATCTCATGCAATGTTGGATCACTAAATGAATATGAAACTGGATCAGTATAACTTACATGTTTATAAGTTGTATTTTAAGCACACTAGGTGTGCCCCTTCACAAGAAGGTAGAAGTGAAACCTTTTTCTTTACTTGTGACGTTGCTCAGAAACCCTCTGTCTAGGTCACCTCACAGGAATGATTACTAAAGAATTAGCTCTTTAACTCCCTGTGGGATTGTTCCACCTCAGAAAAATTGTTTTTTCTTTGAAAAATTACTCAGAAAATGCCGTGAATATTTCACAGGAATGCTTGTATAAGGTCAGCTGCTGTGGAATAATTTATTGTGCAACAGCTATCCAGATAATTTCCAAATGTAGACAAGCTACTGCATGCTCTTCCCTTTAAGAGGACAAGGACACATCTTGCTTGTCTCCCAAACCTTCCTGAGTCACTCACAAGAGGAAAGCTAAAGAACCTTGTACCTGAGGAAGCCTCACAGCAAGTGATGGAGTAATTGCCATGAGTCTCCTGGGAATGTTTGGTTTCAGGGGCTTTATAATGTGCTATTTTCTCAGAGATCAAAAGGGAAAAGGATACACCAAGAAGACAAATATTTACTCAGTTTGAAGGAAAAGGTGCCAGCTGTGTTGTGTTGGCCCTTTATTCCCTACCAGCTCTGTTCTGGTTTTTATTTTTAATTTATAGCCAGGGTTGGGTACAACCTCCACGGCAGATGTTTATTTTGAATATTTACGTAACTTGCCTCTTGCGAGGGAGGAGAGGAAGGAAGTTGCCTGGTAAGCCCTTGAAGGGAGCTGCTTTTTGCCTTGTCACTTTCTCTCCTTCCTGTGAACTGCTCATTTGTTGCTTTACCTGAGAAGGATTTGTCAGCCTGGAGAGTTTCTTGCGATGCCAACTCTCCGGGCTCTCTGAGGGACGTCATTATCCGCGGCGGTGCTTCGCCAGGAAGGAGCTTGTTAACTGCGCCTGGACTGGCAGGTCCTTTCACACACTCTGTACTATTTCTCTGCTCTGCCAGCTCAGAGACAGCAGGCATTCCCTCACCTCTGCTCATGCCCTGACACTTCACCAGATTCGGGAACAACAAGGAGATGTTGCCCAGCACCGATTATTTACTTGGCCAGATGAGACATCAAAAGGATTTCGGCACAGGAGAGACACCAGCTGCGGTGTTGGCACACAAAGGGAGATTTTCCCAGCCCTAGCTCCTCTGCAAAGATTATAAACAGTCAGATCTGAAATTTAGGATAACTTGAGCCTAAATGGCAGGAGAGAACACGCTGCTTTCAGTATTTACAAAGCTACAGGTTACTGCTGTTATTTTTTCTTATAGAAGCAGAGCCTCTTCGCTTGGTAAAGTGGAGCGTGGAAATTTGTAACACACAGACACAGAGCTACAGTAAGCTCATTTAAACAAGTAACCTTTGGTTTGAATCACAGATTTCCTTGAGCTGAGTCTAAATGAACGTGTGCATGAAATTTAATGGAAATATTTAAAGAGTTATGATTTCTGGACTAATGATTATATAATACTATTAGCATCCTGTTGTGTGAGGCTTTCAATTTATACAATTAGGAGATTACTCTAGCAAGAACTTACAGTAGAAATGCATTCATATAAAAGAAAGTAAAATAAAATTATAAATCTCGATAAGTTTATACATCTTACCTCAGCACTTTTGTAAAATTTACATGTTTTAGACACATCTTCATAATACTGAAAAATCAAACTCAGTAAGTTTTCCCAGCAGGGACTACAATGACACAAAACCTCTCACCAACAAAATGCATCCTCTTCTTTCTCATCGTTCTCATTCTAGGGAAGCTCTTTACCATCTCTCCTTATCTTCCTCCCACTTTTTCACCATTTAATACCTTCACATATTTTTGATTTCCCCCCCAAAACTGGTCATGCTCCATTCACGACACACATGCATTCATTCCTGCTTAATTATAACATCACAAAAATTTAAGAGGCAGAGGAGAAACCCTACTAGCCAGAGGTTGCTCTGGGAGGGACAATGTCAGCTTAGGTTGTGGTTTGGGTTCTTCTAGCACTGCTACAGCAGATCTACCAGCACAGTGCCTGGGAATTGTAGCAGCATCCTCTGTGCTCACAGACCCCCCACAGCAATGTCCTGTGATGGACTGAACAAGGCAAGGGCTTCAGACCTCCCATTCCACACCCTGTGACAACAGTCAATATTTCTGTGCATCTCACAGTCTTCTAAAATCCCTATTTACCATCTTTCTGAAAGGATACAACAATCATCAGTCACACGGAGAGAGAAATAAAGGGGAACCAGATGAGATCTATCCAAACTCTCTAAGACTACAGACTTTCTGATTTTGCTCTGCAATGAAATGTCAGTGTGGTACTGGTTCCCCACAGCTCTTCAGCTGCTGAGGCAGAGGAGCTCTGAAAAGTCATGTGGTCACAGAATAAATTCAGGCCTTTGTAATATCCTCCCTCCATTTTTAGCCACTAGACCATACTTTGTTAATGCTATTTTCCAGTTGTTGTATTTTCAGTGCTTTGATGCAATGCTTGTTTAATGGGATGTTCACAAAGACATTTAACAAACCAGTGTTTCTGGAATTCAGGCTTCACTCTTGGTGGTGAACATTCTATTCTGTCAGTAAGGCTTTTATCCACTAAAAGAACCCAGAGTCACTTCATGCCTCATTTCATCCCTTTGGACACACAGCTGAAATGCTGACTTACTCATGAGGCTGGACCAACATCTCCTTATCCTCAGAGGAAATGTACTATTGACCAAGAAAGGCAGGGAGTGGGTGAAACTCATCTTCACTTCACTAAAGTATTCAGAATCATTTTTTTTCAGGTAGAGTTAATTTCCATGCAAATTAAGTGGAATATGCAAAACCATTCATAATAAATCTGAATAAGGCAGCAGGAACTTAAGAACAGATCTGTAGTTCTGTGAAAGCCTTTATCTTGGCAAAGTTTACATGGTCCAGCACTGGAAGCCTGCAGAAAAATGCCCTGTTGATGCAGTTCCTCACCTTCCCTCTGAACAGCCACCTGGCAATGATTTGGGGGCAATGATTTCTCTGCTGTTCAATCCTTTGTTTTTATGCCTCTTCTAGATGGCTCTTTTATGCCAGACTACCCTGAGGTTCCCACTACTAGAAAGGCAGTTTCTCAATAATTGTATTTTCATTTGCCACTTTCTAGCCTTAGACAATTTTGAGTATTTTTTCAGAGCAGACCTCTCTGTTGTGATGACATCCATGTTTTTTTTCTGTTCAAATGGAGAAAATTACTCTTCCCCACACTGTGGTGGAAATTTCACTGCTTTTGGAGTCCATCCAGCTTAGAGGGTAGGACTTGCTTAGAAATCCTTCTAACTGCATTTTTAAACATTAAAATAAATTCTCCTCCTAAACCAATTTCAAATCATTCTGTTTCTAGCCAATGCTCACAGATATAAAGGTCAGGTATAATTGCTTCAAAACTTCCTGAATTTGTCCAGACTTTATATGGGCCTATGTATTGCTTGAAGGTGACTATTGTAGCACATTTTATAATGAACAGTGAGATAGAACTTAGTTCTTTGCAGAATCTGAAATACAAAGTTTTTGATCTGATAGGAACATGATTTGGCAGAACTAGGTTTTTCTCCACCGATCTTAGTTATAACTGAGTTCACCAGAGGGAACAATACAGCGCTACTGCTTTAAAATCAATTTAGTTTAATTTTAAATCTGCTAAGAATGATGGGATGTTTTCATAAAAATAACTCAGTAGTAATCTTTTAATCTTTGTTCTGCTTTCAGTACTTATGACTATGTTAAAATGAACAGCCATTTGCAAGACAGGTGCCACTTTAATAATGGCTTAAAATTATGGAATAAAACTGCATAAAAATCCTAAAGAACATGAAAATATATCCACCAACTTTTGAGCTCTTTCAAATATTGCTTGGTCTTAGTGAATTTATTCTCCTGCCTAAGTCAGCCCAGGCAGTGGAATAAAAAGATGGGCTTACTGCCATTCAGGTGGTCTGGGGCAGGATGTTTGGCCCCCAGAAGAGCTGAGAGCAATCACAGAAGCTGTTCAGGCTTGGCACAGGCTCAAATACCCTGTGCCTGCTCAGTGTGGCTGCCTGGCCAAGGAACAGTGTGGTCACAGGGCTTCCAGGACAAAGCACCTTAATCAAAAGGACAGTCCCAGAGGAATTGTTCTGTTTATACCATACTGCAACAAAATGGAGAATGGGAATGAGAGGAATCAGCCATTCCATATTTATATTTGACAGAGATATGCCACCTCTGCTGGTCAGTTAAGTTATAAACCCTATAGTAAAATCAAACAAAATATCACTTTAAGGTCATTAATAAGACTTTGTTACTAACATAAATCCTGCTTTGGTAATACAAACAGAGGATCCTCTGAGCTACAACACTGTGATCCACTTAGTACTCTGCTCCATGCTATCGCTCCTAAAATAAAAGTCTATTTATTTAGCAATTCTCAGCATCAGTTTGCTTGAACAAAAGCTGCACACACGGACAGCTTGGAGAAATGTGTGGGACTTTGCAGAGCCTTTATCAGGTATCTGTAACATTTTTTTAAAGAATGGCATATTAGTGAGGTTGTTCCTTGAGGAGATACTGGGACTTACTCATTGTTGAAATGTATCTTCTGTAAGTACTCACATTCATCCAGTAAGAGGGCTAAAAGATATCAGCTCACAATAACAGCATTTCCCTTCTCTTTGCAAAACTGAACACGTCTGCACAAGATGAAGAGTAGCAAAGGATCACACACAAATTTCCATGTGTTTTATTATTTACTTTTTCTTCTGGCTGAAACCAAGTGCAGCTGTAAGCACAGAACCTGAATCATTCTCTCTCAGCTGAGAATATCCAGCAGTTGCATTAGAGATAGATTAAACTATCCAAAATGACATTTTGAGCAGTATGACTCCATCTTATACCCAGAAATAAGTGGTTACAGTGGAGCTGTTTCAAGAATATGTATTCCTGTATTAACACTGTATTCTTCCTTTAGCATTAAGCAACTTACAGTTAAATACTTCTTCATTCTGTCTATCACTTAGAGGGCTGATAGGTCATGAAAACTTCTGCTGTCTCATCTAAGCTTAAAGAATCAAATGTGGTAATTCTGACAATTGTGGTGTACTGCATTAATCACAGATATGGGTTTTCTTGACAACCCTTTTAAGAAATGCTGAATTAAGGTTTTCACCTTTTCTCTTCTCTTCCCTCTTTCCCTTCAAGCCTACAGCAATACCCCTCTGGCTATCCTCTTGTCACATGAGGCCAGTAAGGATCTGAATAAGATACCTCTATAAAAAGCTCAGATACTGAAGAAATGTTCTTCTGATTGCTCAGTACTTACTACTCTCTCATCAGTACTGAATCAATGCTAAAGCTACTGTGTGCTGTTTATCACAGAATATTCTGAGCTGGGAGAAGAAGAAACATTGAGTCCAACTTCTAAATAAATAGCCTGTACAAGGATCAGCTCCATGACCTTGGTATTATTGGCATCATGCTCTCACCAATTGAGCTATATATTTATATTTAGGTATATAAAAAGATAAATAAATAGCTGATATATATAAAAAGCTGCTGATCACCCAAAGGTGTTCAATTCACGTAAATATTTGCCATCATTACCACTCAAAATGAATTTGAGGATGTGTGTTATTCCCACTTTTGCCTCTTTAATTCTCCTGTATGTTCTAAATATCACACCACTTCCAAAAGCAGTGGTGTGATAGTTCCTACCTGGACCCTGCTGCATGAACTTGGACTTAATTTAGGATCTTTTCCATGAGATCCCCATTGTTTAGTGCCATACTGTTACTCCCCAGGATTGAGAGCAAACCTGTGTTGTTTGCTAACCTCACCTGTGTGTGGACCATACATGGTAGTGCAGACTGAATGAGCACAGAGAAGGGATCCAACCCTTTTCTATCCAGGCATATTCTTAAAATCTTAATTCCTCTTGGCAATCTGCCCAATGTCCTTCTCCACCCTATTTTTCTTAGCATCTGGTTTTGTACCTCTGTTTTGCAAATGTGCATGTGACATTGATACACTCTCAGGAGCTGGGTTATGAAAAACTAAGCTCTGAATTGCAGAAATATTCATATGGAAAATGATTCCTTCTCACTCATGAAAAGCAATAAACAAATTAGCCTATAATACCTCATAATTTTTTCATATTCCCGTGTCTGCAAACACTGTCTGTTGCACTAACACTTGCAATCTTTGCATTATTAGGTTTCCTTCATTAGCTTTCATTTTAATTGAGAAGAAGTTTTCATAAACCCCTTTATTATTTCTCAAGGAGCATGGAGGTAGAAACAGCAACCTGTGGAATATTCTCCCTTCTTCTCCATGAAGGGCAGTATGTACTACTGTTCATTTCAGTTTTCTATTAGCTTGACTTTCTACATGAAAAACATCCTCAAAGGCCTGAAGCTCAAAATGCTCCCCCAACCTGATAGCATCTTAATGTGCTCTTGTAATGGGTTCTGGAACAGGTGGCTAATAAATTAACCAGAGGTATGCAATCTATTATTGACTGGCATCATTCCAATCACACAGCTCTCAAATGACAGCTTGTTTCATGTAAATTTTATTGTATTGAAGGTTCCATTTGTTACTAAGAGGCTTCCTTACAGATGGAAAGAAAATGCAAATAATATTTTCTACTTTACATAGGATAATGCTTAAAAAAAGCAAGCAAGCAGGATTTTCCTCTAGGCCTTTTGTACTCTAGGATGTTAACTAACAAACTAAATATGTTAAAAACATAGCAGCTTGGTAACAGAATAGATAAAAAATAATATATGAAGAGATTGGTGTTTTTTCACACTACCAGAGCAACTCTGAAGCAGATTATGAAGCCCTGCACTAGCAGACCTCTGAGTACTGCAAATTTTTCCTAATTTTGCCATGTAATACTGTACAGAGTACTGAGTACATTTTAATTTCCCTCTTCTACTGAGCCAAATGGCCTCTTTCTTAGAGATTTCTGATCTCTCATCACCCACTGGTATCCATCCCTAAACAAGTTAAACTTCCTTCTAGCTGGCTACTTATTTCCTCCTGGGTATGAAGCCATGAGAAGAATACCCTTAGGGGAGTTATTCTGGAAGGAGAGATTCTCATTCAAGAAAGACTGCCAAAATCTCTCCCTCCTCTTCCTACCTCAGCTTTCAGGGTATTTTCTTGCCTGAACTCCTGCAGGACTGGAGGTAGGGCATGGGACAGGCCACATGAGCTGTGTGTGTCCAAATTGGGCCCAGGAACTGAACCACAGAGTTTGAGCCTGATATATAAAGTTTGAAAGGACTGTAGGGCTTAGAAAACAGGCACTAAGAAAAGCATTTTCATAAGTAGCAGAGATTTGAGTCCTCCCTTGAAAGAGATTTAATTTGGTCTGGAGAGAAAATGAATTAGAAATCAGTATTTCAAGCATTCACCTCACTACTTACAGACTGTTGGAATAGGTGGCTTTCCATGCTATGACTGACATATACATATGTCAATTTTCTAACTTTAATGTCAAAGGAGACAAAGGGAATGACACTCCTTCCTATAATACAGCTGAATAAATACATTCTTCTGAACTGGTGTTTCCCTTTGTTAATCCTTTCTACCTAACAATCCCGTCCCAATAAATGTGAAGGACAGTGCACTAAAACCAATTCAAATATTTCCACAGATAGACCTATCTTGTCTTTTACCCATTATTTTGCTGTTTACCATTCTATGCTCCAATTCTGGTAAAAAAAATAAATTGCTGCTATGAATTGTATTTATTGATTCTGTATTGTTCTGTCTTTACTCACTGATGTTTATAAGTTGATCCAGTAAGTCTTTTAAGAGTTATTTTATTCTTCACCATAACCACAGCAGTTGGAAGCATAACACTTAGTCATTTATAGAAAAAACAAAACAGTTTGCTTCTTTCTTTCTTGAAATCACTTACACGGAGAAGAAATATATTGATATATATGACATTTCAAAACTTGAGCTTTCAATGACTATTTTAAAATTAAATAAAGAATAAGAAATCAAGCACTGCATTTGTGAGGTGACAACTTCAAGGGCAGTTTGGTCACTTACAAGAAGGAAATCACCCAGTGACATTTTCACTGAAAAGGCAACACCACAGAGAAACCTTAAACTGTCAAATACACATGTAGGAGTTTCCCTAAATGAGTATCTTCATAGCATACATAAAAAAAATAAAAAACCTAATGTGAGTAATGAAATTTGCCAGTACTGAGCCATTAAATAAAACAAAGAATGCTGTAATGTAGCATAGACACAATAAGGAATGTTGAAACATAGCATATTTATTCTTACATGTGTTTTGTAGTTAATGAATCCTGTTCTGTGGGAACAGGAAATGTTGCCTATTGTTGAATTCTTTTTATCTGCCTCCCTACTGCCAGTGCTTTTTGACTTCTGTTCAATGTGCATACAAACTGGATAACCACAATGGTTCCTTATTATTTTTTCTTTCTAGAGAAAAATAAAGGCCATCAAAGTGAGCTGTCTTGGTAAGTTTAACAATAAGAGTTTAATAATAAAAGCCAGCTAATGGTTCGTACCTATGGAAGCTGTAAGGAAATACCAACAAAGCATGGCAGGTTCCAGTGGCCTGAGGGAGGACAGCTACCCTGAGAGAACTTGCATGTTCAAACAGAAATACATGGAGTGAAACACCCACTTCCTAATTAGCATTCAGGAGTTTGGAATCACGTGTCAGTACATCCTTTTCTGTCCATGCCTGGGACAACATCCCTGCAAGGTGTGGTGACAGTGACTGGGAATACACCACAGGACAGAGCATTTGAAACAGAACTGTTGGGAACTCGNAATACACCACAGGACAGAGCATTTAAAACAAGAGTGACAAAACTGTCGGGAACTCATCTGTTCTCCCTCACCAGATTAATCTCCTGGGGATCTCCTTCCATGCTCCTCACACCTTCTCCCCACAGCACAGAGCCCAAGCCAGGGAGGCACAGGGAGTCCTGGGAAACCATACTCGGCCCAAGGCATCCCATATCTCTGAAAATCAGTCTCACTTTCTGTCTAACATAAAGTTTATCCTTTCTAAGACTGGGATCAATCACCTGATGCTGCCTGAGCAGGATCAGGGCACTGTCCCGCAGAGGAGTTTTGCACGGGCAGGCAGGGCTCCTTTTAACCCTTATAAATAAGGCAGAAAAAACATCAGCCAATCTTTTCCATTTTCCTGACCTCCTTTGTATCTTTTTCATTCTTCTGAATTCAATTATATTCTAATTAAAGCTTAATTTTGCATTAAGTTGAGATGCAGTGCGTTCATTCCCTATAATTTTTTTGCTGGGTGGCAATAAGAAGCCAGGTACTAATGAGATATTAATGCTGGCAGTTTCACTGACATTTCAAAATTATTTTGATTGTGAGTTTAGGTTTATTCTGCAGAATTCCTGATAGTGTTACCTCAGTTTTTATTTTACATAGACAAAATTAATCCTAAATCCTAAATTTCATTAAGGCATTTAATTTGAAATCTGTGGATTTAACTTCAGGATAAAAACTGTATCTTACTTTGTGACTTCTACCTCTTTCCATATTTATAAATTTTACTATGACAAATACTTTTGTCAGTAAGGATCAATACCAAATATTTTCCAAGGGTGTCTTGATGCAATGATGTCATTATTGTACAGTTATATAAAAACAGTATGATTTACTGCACAATATCTAATTATGCAACGTTTTTATCCCAAGGATGCCTTTATCTCATCCTTGTTCTTATATTCAGAAGACACAAAAGGAAAGCTAAAATAGTTAGATGGTCAGTCTGATTTAATTATTCTGCTGTTCTGTTCCATGTTTGTCCCTGTGTCTTCTGTGTAGGAACTTTTTATTCTTATTCTGAGCCACTGGCTACTAACATGGTAAGGACAGATATTCACAATCATTGTATAGAACACTTGAGAAATCTATCAGGCAGCATTATTGCTACATTCATCAGGCTGACGTTTAAATTGTCTTAGTCTGTATCAGTGCAGTATCACCAGAAAATTTCAAATTTCAAACAGTACAGGTGAAAGTGAAGAAAACAGTACAGAATACATTTAAGAAATAGGTAAAATAATAGGATGAAGTATCCCAAGGTGCATTATTTTAATCCAAGGGAAGAATTCCTTGTTCTGAAAGCTATTCTGAAAAATCAAATAGTGACCGACTACTTGTCTTGTAATTTGATAAATCACTTTATATTAAATAAAGTAATTTTGTGATTTTACACTGTTTTTCTTGTCAATGAAAAGTGTGCCACCACCACGGGTATTTCTACTCCACTGTGACAAATTACCATCTCAGGCAGCTGTTTCTTTTACTGTATAGTATCAGCAGTGAGACAAACAGAAGAGCAATTAAAAAAACACTAAAAAACAAGAGCAAGCTTTTTCAGCAGATCATGTAGATATGCTCCAATTTCGTACAATTAAAAAATGCAAAATTTTTAAAAAATAAATGAATAAATAAATAGGACATGATAAGTAAAGAGGTGGTGAAGGAGGTAGAAAAAGTAAAAGAAAAAAATATTCTTAAATAGTAAAGAAACTAAAAACAGCCTCACAACCTTAGTGAAAATTTTGTGTTTCACTGTTATCATCCCACAGTGGTTTTATTCCATGTGCAGACACTCCTGGAGCTGTCTGGGTTTGAGCTCTCCAAGACAAAAAGCAAAGCAAGACCTTCTCAGTGAGCTGCCTCCAGCTCTGCAAGTCACACACACCTTCAGTCCCCAGAGGCCTGAGCTTTATGTCAAATTTTTATGACACTGAGCAGATTCCTGGCTAAGCCTCTGAGAATCATAAATGTTACAGCTTTTATTTTTTTTTCCCTCTTTTTTAAGTCTACTGCAAATAATAGAGGGCAATGTGAAGATCATTGTGGCATTGTAAAGGAATATTTGTTTTTCTAGAATGAAAGTCTAAAGTTATGTTTCTGTGGCAGTGAGGATTTTGTGTTTTCTAAACCAAATGTTCCTAAAACTGACTGGATGCTGAGAGGTTAAACAACAAGTAGTTCTTTCAAGGCAAATGAATATTTTGAAAGGGATGAAATCTAACCAATATTGTCAAATACGTGACATTTCACTTCAGATGATTACCTCGTAACTAGTAAATGGTTCTTGTAGAATTCTAGAATTTCAGATTCTATAAGAATAAAATTCTTGTAGAATTTTACTCTGAATTCTATGGTATTGATAGCTGTCAGAAAAATTAATTAATACTTTAAGGGGATAATTGATCTGATCTGCTAAAGCACATTTTCCATGCTAAATTTAAAAAAGGTAAAAATTATAATTATTGTTACAATAATTATTCTAATTCCCTCCACTGCCAATCAGAAAGGTCCTTGAAGTAATGAAGTTCAGAACTTTGAGCAGAGGAACAACTGCTTTATAAATATAATTATCTCTGTCCAGCATATTTACTGTCATGAGACATTTACTTTTGTTAATCATATGACAGAGTACATTTATCAGGAGAAATTTCCAGACAGAAATATAGGTTTCTTCATTTCTCACTATAGGCAGGAACTAATGGCACCGAAAACTCTAAAAACCAGAAATTCTAGGACCAACTTCAAGGGAAGCAAAAGGCAAAAACCTCCCCGACTTCAGGAACCATTTAATTTCATTGTATGCTGCCAGTTATTTTTTTTCTGCATTTCTAAAGCCATTTCCAAAGTTATTCTTTGAGAGTCAACCCATAATATTAAAAAGAAAAAACCCTCCAAAGTAGCATAAATCAACCATCTTGTATCTTTTGCTTAATGACTGACACTAAAAGATTTCATAATTGCTAAAAATGAGAGCCCTTTATCAGGGAATGATGCAAAATCTCTGTAAACAAAGAAGACAACCATGACAGGCTATAGCTGTGGCTAACATTGCATTTTAACAGCAAATACCTCTAGCAATTTATTTATCAGTCAGAATTCTGAGTCCCTGTTATTGACATTTGACAGAATCATGGCTATGGTATAGACAGCTTCTCAGACCTGTCATTTAAAACCCCTGCAATTTTAAATGGACCCTCCATCATTTCTAACACCTAATTATCTTGCCTAGGTGGTTTTGCCAGGCAAGGAAGATAAACAATTATCAAGGAGGGTGGTGAGTTTAGAATGTTCAATTTAGAATGTTCAAATGATTGCATTTGAAGAAAGAATAAAGTTTTGACCCCTACACATGCTTAACTTAAACCTATGTTTTAGATTTTTTAAATGCTCAATTAATATAATTTTTTTTCAATATTCATTATGGCCCGTGAGATGAAAGATCAATTAGTCACACATCTTTGCTCAGGACACCTGATGAGCTGGGAAACTACAGAAAACATGAAAATGCTGTAGTTTACACTGGCAGAAACTTTGAAGGCTTTCCATATTTACTTGGGCTGTGAGACACGTTCTGAACTTGCACATCCTCTCAAAATGATGGGGTTTATTTTTTTATAATTTTAAACTCGACTACATTCCTTTTTCTGTATTCTATTTCCTGTAAGCACCTAGAATCCTACGTGGTTTCAACTGTTCAAATTTGCTGCCTTTCTCAGCCCACAACTCCATGCTTTTTGTTGGAATTGGATGATCTTTAAGGTCCCTTCCAATCCAAACTATTCTCTGAATCTGTGATTTTTTTTGGTGCACGCTCAAGTCACCCCCTCACCTGTGCCTGGTTTGAAAGGTGGTGAGAAGTGTTTCCCTATGGCCTGAAAGAAAGATCTCGATAGTTTAGAGAGGGGAGAAGAGATTAAACCTCCACTTCCTTGCATGGACTCAAACACCAGCAGCACCAACAATTCACATTTGCTTGTTCAGCATCTGGTTCATCCCAGAGTTCTGGAAGTGTACCCGAGAGGATGCTAAGAACTGCCACAGCTAATGGGTGAACTTCCTATTATTTATGGAAGTCATAACCAGGACTTCAGAAGACAACTACTGCAAGTAAACTGACTTGTAAAAAAATACAGCAGATTTTCAGAAAATAATACATCCTCAGTCTGCGCAGCAAAAAACAGTGAACTGCTGTGTAAATTTATATACAGGAGCTGGAACTGTAAAACCACTAACAAAAGCTGATTCTCGTAAGATTCTTGCCAGACACATTTGGCATGTTGAACAAAGCTAAATAAAGTATGTCCAAAGAATTAAAAAGGTACCAATTTGTACAGGATTATTTCCTTATCCCCAATTGCTTCTTTTTTGCCCTTTCATTGCTGAGGCAATTAAAATTTTAAATAAAAATTGAATGAATGCTAGTGAGCATTAATGCAGAACATATGAAGATGGAAACTGGTAGCAATCTGTTCTAGCAACCAAAATTATGTCTTCCAGGCAAGCAAAGGCCTCTTTCTGAAGTGACCTAGCCTATAATCCCTCTGAAGTATATTGGTTGATACAAGTAATTAGCTCAGCCAAATAACTAAATAAATGCCTGTACAAGACATTCTCAAACTAGCATTTAGCAACTGCAATAAAAATGGGATTTTAAAACCTTGATTTGAAATGGAAATTGAGTTCCTTGCCTGAACTGAAGAATTCCATAAAAAATAAGGTTAGCATCCCACAGTCTGATGGGAAAAGGTGCAATCCAACTAAGAATTCCTCCCTTTTCCTTTTATATTCAAACATCTGACTCTAGATAGGGACCACAGGAGGGATGGCAATATTCGAAATAACAGTAGCAGTAGCACTAACAGTAGGAGATAATAAAATTAACAAAATAGGAACTGATGTGCTGCATTCTGATTACTGAGGCTTTTGCTATCGAGCCATAATTTGGTGAGCTTCCTCACAACTGATTATGGGTCTAGAAATCACCATGAAAATGCCAAACTGTCACCATCTCCACTCTGCAGCATATGTGAAAAATCAAAATGTCTTAAGCTCTTTGCTCTTTGGGGTATTTCTACTTCTGCTCTGTGTTTTTGAGTACAAAGATGTCATTTAATGTCTTCACTGGCTGCTGGCTGCATCCTTTCTCACAGCACTGTTTCTGGAGCTCCAAGCTGCCCAACAAGTGACTCCTTTGTAATTCAAGAGTACAGAAAATGGGTTCTGATAACTTTCCAAGAAATTTGGCTTTAATAATTTAATTTGCATAGTCACACATAAATTGCATATGCAGAAAGCTTCAGAACTTAACACAGGGATGGGGAAAGGGGATGGGGAAAGAGCCTGCCTTAACAGCTCTGCTTCATGAAATTGTCTGTTTATGTGAAGTATAGCAGAAAGAACACCTTATTTGCAGTAGGGTGTTCTCAAGCCTTAGCTCAGTCCTGGGGACTTAACTGCTTTCAGGACTTATGTAGTTGTGGGATTTCACCTTGTTTTTCAACTGGTGACAAGCAGAAAAAAAGGATTTGTGTATCAAAACAGAAACTGAGACCCTTGCTGAAAGAAAAATGTACCCCGAAGCAAAAATATTAAACCAGATTTTTCTGAAAATATAGCAAATACAATAACAGAATCACAGAAACAGCTGAGCTGGGAGGGACCCACAAGGATCATCCAACCCCTGGCTCTGCACAGGACACCCCAAGAACCACACCCTGTGCCTGAGAGCATTGTCCAAATGCTTACTGAATTCTGTCAGGCTTGGTGCTGTGACCATTCCCTGGGGAGCCTGTTCCAGTGCCCAATCACACTCTGGGTGAAAAACCTTTTTCTAATATGTAGCAGAAGTTTTGCACTAACTTAAGTTATTGCAACACCAAGATCGTTACCCAAGAAGTGACAAATACCAGAAACTTAATTTTGGCTAAACAAAGGTTTTACTGAAGATGCCAGATCTTCCAGAAATGACCTTGTCCAATTTTTCAGGGGACTTCTGAGTAAAATGACAGTTGCTGCCCAGAGTACACCAGCGTACGGTTTTGACTGATAAAGGTCAGAGGGCAGGCAGAAATCTTGGCTTCCCAATCAATGCACACTGACTGTGTGAGGGAGGGTCTCTCCCTCCCCATTTCCTGTGAGGTCTGACATGGCATGACACATCTGTCACCCACAGGTGTGACATCCAGCAGGTTTGCTGTGATGCTGCTTTCACAGTGATTGAAGAGCAAAACTCGATTTGTAAAAGCTTTCATGATTCCTCCATAGCCATCAAACACAAGAAGAAAATCTGTCAGAAGCTGCTCTGTCCCAGAAAGGAGGCAAGGCTGGCACCAGGGCATCAGACGAGGAGAAAAGGCACTGCCATCAGCTGGCAGTGGGCACCAGCAGCCATCCCAGGCAGGCTGCCCAGGCACCTCAGCTCAGAGCTGCAACAGAAGCTGGAACTTGGCCCCTTCATTCAGTTCTAGGCTCAGACTCCTGCTCTTATTGTCTTGCTGTGGCTCTGTGGGACAGCTTGGGGACAACAGGGCTCACTGCTTATTCTCTGACACTGCTGTGCTGAGCTTGGCAAGTTGAGCTGCAATGTGCTAAAGCAAAGAGCTCATTCTCCCAATGGCAGAAATGTCTTTATCTCCTAAGCTGGACTTCAGAAATAGCCAAGGTGCAGAGAGATGTGGAATGGCACCTGGCCACAGTTCAGAGAACAAAGCTGGAGCTGGCCAAGTGTTGCCTGGAACAGAATGCAGAATGGGTTGAAAGGTGTCAAACTTTTTAACTTCTTTCTTTCTTTTTATCTCGCTACACAAATCTGCACACAAGCATGCATATATATTTATATATGTACCCCCACGTGTGGTTGTGCATGTTAAAATCAGACCTGACAAGCCTACAGTGAAAACCTGTAATGAATTTATTCTGGCTTTGTCATTGTCTCTGTTCCGCAAAACACACAAAACAAAAAATTAGGTAAAATGAAATACTGCCTTTTAAAATGAAACAAAATTTCCTCCTGCAAAAGCATTTTATAGGAGCGTGCTGTTTGCCCATCTTTTTGCTAGTTCTCCACAAACAGCTTTGGAGTAAAATGGCAATCTTCAGACAAGTATGGAGAAGTCCAAAAGATCTATTTCTGTAACTTTCATGAGAATCAATATCTGCATGAAGACAGACCCAACAATAAATGTGCTACTGTGAATGAATTGTGGTGATTTTTGCCTGTATTCCAGCCAAATCAGTAGGAAATAGAAGAGATAGCCCCAAGCGCAAACGTGAAGGAAGTAATATCAGTCCTGCTACTGATACTACAAATATGCATATCTTTAAGGAAAAAAAGAAAAAAGAAGGAATACTTTCACAAAAACAGAGATAATACATATTAAAAGGAAGCAAAAGGCTGAAATTCACTAGGCATGACTCTGAATAAAGAGTTTATACATGTCTTGATCTATTTATATCCTATATTCAGACAGAGATATCTCTGGATATGAGAAAATCTAGTTTCTAAAACTTTCTACAAAAGGAAACCAGAACTTATTAAATTAACAAAGTTCAAGTTAAAGACCTGTATTTGTGGAGGCATGGTACAAGGATAATTAAAATTTCCAGAGATAAATTAAGTGGAACAAATTTTATTAGGAGGCATCATGTTCTTTAGAATTGAGACTTCTGTTGCCAGAAAAAAAAGGAAAAAAAAAAAGAAAAAAAAGAAAATATTGTGATTTTGACATCAGTCTTTTAAGACATGACTCCATGCTGATGCCTCACTTCTAAATGACTGCAGAGTCGTTAAATCTCTGTTAAAAACTATGCTGGTAAATGGTTACACACACAACCTCACTGAAAATGCCACAGCAGAATCTGTAATAATTTCAGAATATGTACAAATAATCTATTTCTAGACATGTTTCTCCCAAAAAATAGTGGTTTATATAGAACTACTCAGGCAGATAAGGAGAAGGAATATCAGCAGCAAATGCCTGAAACCAACTCTTTTAAACAACAATTAAACATTTTTGTACTCCAAGATACACTGACTACAAACTGCCCTTTTCACGTTCTCTATGGAGATATTAGCAGATTTTATCTAAGTGTAGTTACAGAATTTTAATAATTCTATAAAAGACACATTTCAAAAGGTGATTTTGAATGCAGCAAATGGTGGACTATTAAATTTCAGATAATGCCAGCAATGCTGCCTTTTCCTAAACAGAAAGTTTCATGTTTCTCTAGTGAGGTCAGGCCCAGCTCTGTGAGTTTCAGTGAGCTGCACAATGATTTCAAACTCTGAATTTCAAGGTCTGAAGCTCCCTTGTTCCAGTCAGGTACTACACAACACCAGAGTTTAAGCAGAGCAGAAAGCTGCCCCTCCAAAATCCCATCAGGAGCTGTAGCTTTCATCCATATAAAGGGCTTTGTTTTTTAAATTTTTAAAAATTTTCGGTTATTTTGTATCAGTTGGTCTGTCTTTATCTAGCATCTTGCAATGTTTTTTCTGCTTGCAAGGGAAGTTTTAGTTGTGCAAGAAAAGGTTTCCAAACTACTAGGACCTTTTCTCTTGTCATGATACCAGCCTAACACCATTATTTCAACAGTTTACTAAATTTTAACTCCTGCTCTAATGCTCTACAACAAAACTGTAACCAGAAAAAGAAATGTTTATGGTAGAATCTTCAAGTTTTGAAAACATGTATGGTAGGAATATTGGAAAACTCTTAACTGTATAAGGAGAACCACATAGCACAGTAACAAAATTTGATAATACTCTCCAAAATAAAGAGGGCTTGCATTTTTTGAGAGCATACAGCAATTATCTCACTTTATGATTAGCAAACTGGTGCAAGACTCAAAACTGCAGAAGGGCATTGAAAGTCGGCTGGGCATTCACAAATGGGTTAAAGCAACTTTCAGCTTTTGGGCTGTGCCCTCTAAGAACAAGCAACAAGTGACAAAATTCCAGGACAACTGGTAAGGTATGGATGGATGGATATATGCATTACAAGTCACTCCAAGGCAGAACAACACCCACAAATGACACCACCAACTTTGCAGTGGCAAAAGCAAATCAAGCAGGAGGGCAGAAAGGAAGTGGAAGGGTGGAGAGGTGAGTACCAAGCAAGCTGCTCAGCAATGAGGAAAACCAAGAGCTCAGTTTAGTATTCTTATTTATACCTTCACACTTGCACTGAGAGTTCTGTCTTAACTCATAATAAATGTTTAACTTCAAATACTTATGTCCTTGGTTTAGGAGGCAGACTCCCTTGCATTGATGCAGCATTTGTAGGTGGAATGGGGTTTTTAATACTCTTTTACCTGAGGCAAACAGATAAATATTTCACCACTTTATGTACTATCAAGGGCCTTTTCATGCTGCTAATAAGTAATGCATTGCTAGAAAGAACAAATAACTGATTAGTTGTCAAACAGTCCCACTGACACTGAAACCAGCACTAAACCTGGAACTTCAGAAAAAGGAAACTGTTTTCTGGTGAATCCCTGAGCGTTGTTGTGCCTGCTTTTATATCAGAGCATTTTCTGGGTGGAGAGTGAAATAAATGAGAGACTAGTTAAGATTTACAGCTTTCCTCTCTTTTTAAGGTCACACTCTCTTAATGAGTAATTGTTCATCCTGGCACTTGGTGCCACTAAAACAGTTGATAGCAACTCTATTACCAAGTCAGTAGTGATAGAGATATATGTCCCTAACCCCCAACAACCTACGGCTGAGGGAGAACAATGTCTCGTGCATCTTTCAATTTTCTCTTACATTTTTGAGCTGGGAAATGCCTTCTGAAGGGAAGTCACCTTCACATACACACTGCTATTGCCACACTTATACCCATAACAAATACCCATTTTTACAATCAGACTAATTTTTATTAGTATTTCTTTAGTTTTGACATGTCAGGTGGCATTGCTGTAAAGCAAAAAAATTGTTTTATGATGGCTTTTCCAAGCAGTATTGTCACTTTTATTCCAAGCTAGCAATTAATTTCCTGCCTAATTTGTCACAATTCAAAATGAAGCACATAGCAATGTTCAGAGACAGAGCCATGACATTTGTGTTTGGTTGAGGCAGTGGTCACCAGCAGTCTCAATTTATCACTTTTAATTTAAACTCCCATGCCAATGATTTTCATTCTCAAAGCTATGACTGGCATTTTTGGATTTCAAAATCAAAGGGAAAATAAGCTACAGTTAGGAATTCAACCACTCAGATCAATGAAAACTTGTTTTATAACTGAGAGTGCTCCAGTTAAATCCCATCTGCCTGACAGAAGGAATTTAATGTTTCAAACAGTTCCTTTCCCACTTTAAACTGAGAATAACTTTTTATTGCAGCACTAAGCTACTACTCGCTGGACAGATGCTGACTATTGATGTTGTGTTCTCAGGAAATATTGTGAAGCAAGTAAAGGTGAGTGCACCAACCTAAAGAACCATGCACTATAATAACCAAATGTCGATCCCTGAACTGTCTGATTGTTGCTGCTGTTCTCTTTTTAGACATCTGACGCACTATTTCACTGCTGAAAGGTAGGGAACATACTTCACATGAATTTATTGTGAAAATAAATGGCAGTTAAATTTCTGAACCACTTAGAAGGTGAATAATCTGGATTATTTGGTCCAGCATCTCACAATTAGCAGTTAATTTGATTTAGAATTAATTTATATCACTTCAGAAGATTAAATAGATAGGTAGATCTTTTTTTACTTTTATTACTTGCAAAAATATCTACTAAAATAAAGACTGAATGGAGCCATCCACAATTGTGTATAGTGGTGTCATAAAAACACTCACCCACTCAGGCCAGAAAAATAGAGAGTGAAGGAGAGAAACAGGAGTCCACATATTATTCCATACTACTCTATATTACACAAGAATAAACGACCTTGTTCTATGGAAACTGGGAAGTAATTTAAAAATGTTAAAATATACTTAATGTGGATATTGGGATGGAATGCTTTGTTTTGGTTTGTCTTCTAAATAGCCTTTCCTTGACCATAGTATTCCCTCTAGAAAGAAATGCTATGATTTCCTAAATAATTCCTAATCTTTTGGTGAATCACTATATTTTGTTTTGAGATCACTAGTGTCATCCAAACACCCAAGATTTTAGATGTGAAATAGCCAGAGATAATTTGTGGGCAATTTTCTCTCTCATTAGTCTCCCTGTAAATCCTTGAATTTACAGGTTTATCTACCCCCACTCTACTACTCTGAGCTGGTCCCCTTCCCAGTTTATCATTCAGTAAAGAACCCAAAAGGGGGCTGCTGCACTTTGTAATGAAATGTCCCACACAGGAAATAAGCTTCAAGAAAAAAAAACACATAGAAAATCAGTACCCATTAAAGGATTGATCCTACACATTTTGTTTTGCATGAAGTGGCTGTGAAAGTCACCAGAAGTACAATAATCTCTCCTATTGGAATCTGGAATTTGTATTACTGCATACAACTCTGGGCTATTCTTGCTTCCTGTAGCAAATATTGTAGTTTTTACAAGGTCAATCAAATATTGCTGTAACTCAGAATAATGGAATATTTTCATACTTTGAAGTCCATAGAGTATGCTGTAATAATATTTACCCTTATTAAATCTTTTTATCTTTAATTATTGCAAGGGTATCTAAAACTCCCAACAAGTAAGCAGGAATATCTAAGCAGAAAGAAGAAAATATCTGAAAAAGTTCCATGGAAATTATGGAAATATTACAAAATATTTCTACAAAATTAAATATTCTTATTGCAAGTAGGAAGACGTTAACATATTAACCTGCATTTAGTTTTTGTTAGACTAATGAATTAGTGACAAGATATTATTTCACACTATTTATACATACATTGAAAGATTTTTTTAAAATAATATATGGATCCATATAGAAACAAAGCTATATATAGTATTATGCCTTTTTTAGCCTTCAAATATCTTTAATTATGGAAAAATTCTTATTGATATTTTCATTAATTTTAATATTCCATCAACCAAGACTAATAGTGACTTGCTCATAGAAACTGACATATATTGCACCCATTCCAAATTTTTTGAAGATGTCGACATTATCCTCCCTAAACTTCCTTAGAAATCCACATTTTTAATGTCTGACAGTATAACCATTATCTTGAAAGGCAAAAAAACTTTATTCACAGTGCTGCTTAAAAGAGCTTAGCTTTATTATGAGAATGTAAAGATTATCTAGGAAGTTTATCCAGAATTTTACTATAGATGTGAATATGGAAGACCAATATCTGCATGGATTTTTCTTCTGGAATTGTTCACCACCCAGAATAGTGCCTGTAACATCCCTGATGTTTAGCCAGAAATGTTAGGCCATCTTTGTGAACCAGCTGTGTTACAGAGCAGTGGTTAACTGAAAATTTACAAAAGGAGAAGATAATGAAGTAAATGTGATATTAGATAATCTGCTAAACAGATAAACAGATAAAACCCCCTGCAGAGTGTCCCTGACCCTGCAGAGAACTGCACTGAGACACACTTTGGAATGTGATGTTAAAACCCTACAGTCCATGGTGATGCCTTAAGGCTGTGTTTGGGGCAGGGCTGGAGGTGTTGGGACACACCAGCTCCTGTGGGTTGCACCATGAGAAACTATTCTCAGTGAAATTCACCTTCAAAAGTCTCACAAACATTATTTTGTTTAGCTGAGATTAATCAATTTTTCAGTATTACAGTTTGCTGTTTCATGCAGCAAGGGTTACCACTGACACTGGCACCACTGAACCTGATGTTTTAGGAAAAGGTCGAGGAGATGAATGCAAATAAAACTGCTCTTCTGCTAGAGATAATTCCCCAGCACCAAAATAATCCACATCAGGGAGGTAAGTTAATACAGCTCTGCAGTCACGTGTGTTCTCTGAAAGGTACAGATTTTCATCTTCCATGCTTTCAAATTTGACCAAAAAATTTCACTTCCAATTACAAGCAAGCATATTTAAAGCTAAATGGTACTTAACACAACATTAGAAAAATGTGATTTCCTCTATCTGCTGTCTCTGAAGATTTCCTATTCTAAGTCAGGATTGCATTATTTATCAACTGAAATCAATACTTTCTGTAATTTTGCATAGAAAGATGCAAAAACATCAGTTAAAATATTTTCCCTGTTACAATAAATTGTACCTATGAATGAGATATCAAACTTTCATCTCATATCTAGTTAGTGATATTTCTAGCTTGACAGAAAAATGTATGAATTGAGGGAAAAGACAAACTCGTATTTTCTCTATTGTTGATAGACTGCAGCCCATCATCCTTGAACTGAATCTCCTCAATCCCAGTATTCCCCTACCCTACCCTGTAAATATTTTTTAGTCCTCATTGATCTTAAATTACAGGATAAAAGACAGAATGTTGAAAATTTTAGAAGAACAGTCTAATTTTGAATAATGGAGCTTGGATATATGAGCAATGTATATATGAACCAGTTACTGGAATCAAACAATTTGTTTTACACTCAAATTTGAGCTAATGGTAATTCATTTCTACATTGTAAAACTCAGTATTGGAAACTGGCTGAACAACTTGTCAGTAGTTTACAGGAACATACAACAGCTGTTTGCCACGTATAAGAAGTTAGAATTTATAAATCACTTAGAAAATGTTCATTAATCTCTAAACACTTCAATACAATTACAGATCAAGCTCATGATTCAGAAGCTGTTGCATGCATTTAAAACAATAGGGAAAATAAAAGTTTAAAACCACAACTTTATATTCAGACAGAATAAGCACAAAGATAATTCTTGCAAATGTAAATTCATTCGAAGAATGAGATTTAATTAACATTGCAGCAATTTTTAAGGTTTTCCATTAACTTCAGCAGAAAAGTTGTGACTAATTATCCAAGTACTGTGGATGAAGGCAGAAGAACTAAGAGCAGAGGAGTGTTCAGGAAACATGAGCAGAGCTAGGACTACTTTGCATTTTTATCAGGTGGGACATCTCTAACTGATTGGTAGTGAAACAGCTTTGGCATACCAAATTTAATTTTGCAATTAGAGATTGCTTGTAAATATTTGCTTTAAAACTTCAGTTATAAAATACCGGGGGGTTTAATGTAAAAGATGACATTGTTATTTCAAGAAAGAAATATGGTGATGAAGTAAGTCCAATTTGCTGAATACATCTATTTCAAAAATATTAAATTTTTTAGTTTATTTTTTCATATTATAAATTCTTTCATTGCCATGTCTCTCTCTTTCACTCAGCTGTGCCATGGGAATGGTTCTGCCCGTCATCATCATTCTGCTTTTGGCTATCCTGACTCTACACATAAATAGCAAAATAAAACACTTGTATCTGATGCAATGTGCGTCACTTTAGCAAGTGAAAAGTGTTGTTGAAAACAACAACAACAACAACAACAACCCTCTGAAAAGCCAGTCCTTCACAGAATTAGTTGCACTTGCTCCAGGTCAAGAAGTATGAAACAGATTTAAAATGGTTTTACTGAAAAAGTCCACTTTAGAACCTCTAGCCATGTCTTGAATATCTGGTATTATTCCTACTTAAGTGAAGGTTTTAAGGGAAGCCTTAAAAGAAGAGAAACAAAGAAAAATATGCATATTTAATATGCAAAAATAAGTTCTCACTGGAAACCAGACACTGCATGCTGGATGGAAATAAGATTTAGCAGATTATGAGTGTGGCTTTTTCCCTCCTCTTTTGCCCTTGGCCAAGAATGCATCCCCCAGTCCTGACACTTCATGTCTCATCTCTCTGACAGATAAGGACTGAGATTCAACTATGAAGTCTCACTTCAAACAGGTGTTTCTAAGATACAAGAAAGGATGTTTTTAAATACAACATGCATTTCTAAATTAAATATTAGGTGTGCATACCCTGGCTACCATAAACTTTCCAGAAGAGCAATCTTTATTATTCATTCATAGGAGCACAACATAAATCTTACCACAGTAGGAAAACACTTAAATATGTAACACAGATATGCAGACAGCAAACAGATGTCTCTCCTTGTTAGTCTGGGCAGAAAAAGGTAAAAGCATGCTATTAGAAATATCTTGAAGCTAACAGAGCTGTAAAATAAACTTCTGAAGCTTAGGAAACTGTGTAAGTTTGAGTCTGCTCTCATTCCAAAGTGCACAACTTAATGCTGTTTTTGTGTATAAATTAAAACTATTTCCAAAATGTGAGCCTAAGGCAAATGCATATGAAGAGTCAACAGTTGTTGAGTGTAATGAAGAAACAACTTTTAAGAAGCAGAGGAATCAGGCAAAGTGTTAACAACATTATTGCTTTGAAGACCCTAAGTACTATCAGAATTGGTTCATTAATTTCCTGTGTCCTTCATTTTGAACACACTCCCTAAAGATTTGTGTGAAAGTCATGACATGTATCAAAAATTTTTTTCAGATATGATGATGGTTCAGATATGATGATTCATTTATGATGAATGTCTTCCTTTACTACACTTAACCAAAATCACTACTTTTACCAAGAATGCAACAGAAATCTTAATTTCACTTGTCATGCACTGGAAACACCAGAGTGTCTTTTGGTTTCGTGTTGCTCTTTTTTCCAGTTTGGTTGGCTGGTTTTGTTTTTTTAATGTAATATCTTTCAGGAATATTTAGGTAAACTTTGAAAACAGAAGGTTCTTGATGTCATTCTGAAGATTTTCCTGAGCTGGTCAATTAACATTCGTTGCAGAAGTTTCTAATTCACCAGTTCGTATCTGAAATATCTTCTTCCCTACCCTGACAAGAATACTCAGTGGTGATCCTTTCCACTGCATATCATTCATTGTGAGAAGTTTCAGATAACTGAAATGTGCTTAATTATCCTAACATGGTTCTTAGGCGAGTGTGGAGATAGCACCAATGAGCTTATTTGACATTCTAGTTAAAATCACCAAAGTCAATGAATACACATCTCATGGTTCTGATCTCATTTAATCATGTGCTGAATGCCCTTCACAGCTACTGACTACAACAGGAACAAACAAAATCAAGGCATAGTTCTTATCTCAGTGCTGTGTGCTTGCCAACTTCTTTGTAATGATTATTTTACATATTTCTCCACAAACACCCCTTTCACAAATTGAAATAAACTATTATTATTAAATATAAAATTTTTGCAGCACTTGGGCATTGCATTTTAGCCGCTACAACTTGAATCAGAAGTCTGCTGAAAATGCATGTCATGAACAAATTGCTAATGGTTATAAATAATGGTGTACTGTGCAATGAAAGAAACAATTACAGATGCTGAAAGACCACACTGGTAAGTAAATTGTGGGAAAAAATACAGCTCTGATTAGCCTTTCCCCTTCTCATTCAAACTAGAATTTAATTTTGTTCTCCTCATATTGTGCAAGTTAGAGGAACATATCTTTAAATATACACATTGGCTGACTCACTTATGGCTAATTGTAGTGTATGAGACGTGAAAGTAAATGCAACCAGGTTGACTTTTGCTGCCCTAAAAAAAATGACTAGCTACCCAAATTTTCCAACAGACAAAGAACATCTCTTAGAAGAATTATAAGCATTAAAAAAAAGTCAGGAAATAAATCACTATTGTTTCAAAAGCCACTTTTCTCCTGTGAATACTGTATAGTAATCAGACGTGTGCAAACAAACCTCAGCTACAAGGAGTGTAACTGTGCAGAGGTGACCAGCAGATGAAAATCTGTGATTAATAACTCTGTTGCACAAAGACCTTGGCTCTAAAGTCTTAATTCTAACAGATCTGAACGAGTGTGAGAACTAAGATGCAGAATTTCTGCCTTGTGGTTTTCTTTCCAATTGAAAACATTTAATTTATATACAAACTGATATAAATATGCATACATATTAATATCATTAAACACACTGAATATCGATTGCATATGCTGAATTCCTTTAAATAATCTTTGTTTTGTTCAAAATGTATTGTTCATAACTGACTTAAAATAGAGAGCATGCATCTCAAGCTTTTTAAAAAAATTGTAATTTTTACTGTCTTCACATCACATTCAGTATAGATGTTTACAGGGCGTCCCTAGTCAGATACCAAGAAGTTGATATTTCTCTTCAAATTTTTCACAAAAATAGCATCAGCAATACTGATAATAGTGCAGAGTTGGGTGGAGCTATCAATGCAGCTGTGGATGTCCAGTAAACAAATGACATAAATTTCTTTTTATTGTCATCTAGGAAAATGTCATGTTCTTGCATGTGGGCTAGAGCTCTGGCAATGTCTGATGGAGGGTTTTGTCACTGTTTGATAACTGGTTTTTATTTGATCTGCTATTACAATAATCAGCCGTTAAAGAGAACTGTTCCTTTAGATTTATAAGCTATTCACATAAACAATTTGGAAGATGGTTCAAAGGGGCTTCATCGTGTCATTATGAAATGAGAGACCTTCTTGATTTTAAAGTCACAAATGAGAATCTTATCTGTAGAGATTTGAGATTCAGGGGGGGAAAAAAGAGGAAAGCTGACTTTTGATTAGGGTGAAAGTTGGATGCTGCTGTGGGAATCAGTTTAGGATGAGTGAACAGAGAACTCTGCAGACACCCCAGTGAGGATCCTGAAACTCTACTGTCACCAGCCAGAAGGATTAATCTTGATAAACTGATAAACTGTCCTGGTAGTGCTACTGAGACACAGAATGTCAACCAGATGAGGTTTTTAACCACTTACACCATCTCCATTGTGATTATAATACTTCACGCCTTTAATTTATGGTGATACAGTTGTATTTATTCCTGGAAGAGACACTGAAATCCTATTCATCAATTCCTACAGCAGTGAGTGATAAGAGGTTGCTCTTTCTATAGACTGTCTCCATTGAACTATAAATATGTCTGAGGAGCTACCTGTACCAGAAATAGACCTTAACTTAGAAAAAGTAATTAGATGAAACACTTCCAAACACTGGCAAGATTTTACCATCAGATTAGGAAACATCACCTAGGTTGTATCTGGCAATGGCTCACATACAATAAGATGCATTAGACAACAGAATTCTGACAGATTTTCACTTTTGGAGTCTGACTGAAACTCTCAACTGTCAGCAACAGACACAGGAAAATGAGACAGGTTTTTAATACAGCTGTAGGATGTGTGCCCTCAGAGTGAAGCCTCTCATGCCTCAGGTTCTGCCAGCTAGTAGCAGGTTTTTGATGTCACAGAGACCAGAGTCACCCACAGACTGCAGAACTGAGAAAGACTTTCCAGGATGCAGTGGCAGAAGGAGAATTTCTCCAGTATAAACTTTCCACCACTCGGGGTATGTCTCATACTCCCAGCTCCTTGCACTGAAATATAAAAACCCCCTCTGTTCTAAAGGAATAAAATGTATGAATGCACAGTGAGTGATCACATACATGGACTGTTATTTGGAGATAGGAACTACTGTTTTAAGTTCTGTTTTGCTTAATTATTCATTATTTACTACTTTAATTATGTATGAAAAACTTCAAGTACTTCTGAATTTTCATTAGGCAATGCAGACACTATGGCTAAGTGATATATTGAGATGTCCCTTCCATTAGTCATAGGAGAAACATAAATTACAATTCAGCATATAATTCTCTGCTTCTTCACACAATGATTTAAAGTTGACTGAGCACAATTACTTTGTACTCAGCATATTTACTGCTGTAAAAAACTTTCTCTCTCTCATAAAGAAAAGGCATCCAGGCACTTTTCTGAACAATAGTATTGCAAAACATGTTTTGATGAGGCTTTTTGTGAAAACATGTTTTATCTTTCAGTTGTTTATGAATCACTTTAGCAGTGATTTGGGAAAGTGCTTTAATATGTGCTAACGTGAGCAGGAATATTGCTTAAGTGCTTTTATGAGCAGAATCGTGTTTATCTGTCCATTTATCTGAGCTCAAAGTAGGGATTTATTCTGGTATCTCAAAACATTTTGAAGCAAAGCTACTGAAGGGTAGCATATAGATCACTTCCCTCATCTCTCCATCTGCAACATTTGCACTTCCCAGCACACCCTGCCCTATCCTTGTTTGCCACACTGGCTGGACAAGACACAGCACATGCTTTGATTGCACAAGACCATAAATATATGTATTTTCTTGGCTAACCAGCCAACAGGCAGGCTGAGTGGTCAGTCAGCTGGTGTCTTTAATACAGAAAGGAATCCTCACGTAGCTGAACTTTGCTTTTCAACTTGCAGACCTAACCAAGGGCTTGGTGACTCTGAAGGGTCATTCTTCTCAATTCTGTTCAATCTTTTTCACTGCTACCAAACTCACCTTGGCTAACAGGTTCACATTTCTTTATGGTGCCTGACAGACAATGTGACCACAGAGATTTTGTCTCCTGATGAAGCCAAGAGTTAAAAACCAAACCCATGGACATCAAACTTAGGAGTCCTTGTACAAAATTAAAGGAAAAGGTAATCAACGTTACCAAGTGAATTTAACAAGACTTATTCATATTAATGTTAGTAATTTTATTTTAGTATTTGATCAGATCTGGTAATGCTTTAGACATCAAATTAAAGAGAGGTTTGAGGAATGCAGTTTGCCTTTTTAAAGTGTTATTTTCCTTCAGACTCCCTGTCCCTGTTAAAGCTTAGTGCCACGCTTAATCTTGCTGATACTTGTAACTGCATGAGGAGGCAGTTAAGATTTTAATATTAGTTGTGGTAGGGCTCTGTGCATAAAAATCAGCTTTAATTACTTTTGAATTAGTTCAAAATATTAGCAAATATTCCTCCTCTTTGACGCTCTCAGACCACTCTCTTCACTAATGTGGCAGAATACAATTCTTCAGTTTCTGTGGATGCCCAAAGGACTCTTCACTGAATTACTTTATTCAACAAAATGCCAACAGAACCACTGTTCTCCAAAAAGAGAGAAAAGAAAACCCCCTGAAGAACAAGATAATAATTTTGCATGTTTAATGACAAATCTGTTAATTTCACACAAAACATCCAAAAGAAAAGGCCACTAGAGGGGAAGTAAATCCAATATGCTCAAAGAAAATAAAATGCCAGCTACTGTAAATGACTGTAGCTAACAGAATGGTCTGGATTTAGAACAGCAGAAGTTTTTGGTCTATATTCTTAACAAAGATATGACAACTGAATAAAACAATTTATATAATCATAAAGAGCTCTTGCACTTTATGCAATGTGCATACCAAAACCATTAAAACAGAAGGTAGGAAAAGACTGCATATAAAAAGGTAGTATGAACATGGAATAAATATGTTGTCGAGATATAATTTATTGCACCCCTGCATCTTTCAGTTCTACAGCTTACTTTTCTGAGGTTGGATACCCTAGCTTGTTCCATATCCCTTCTTATTTATGACTAAATGTAACTCAAAAAAGATGTCCATTTTTCTCTCCATACCTTCCATCAACAAAAACTCCATGAATTTTCTCCCACATTTCATACAGCCTTGCATTTTTTTCTTGTCCTTTTAAATATATAGTCACCATGCTTATAGTTTTATGTGACTACACAGCCTGTAAGCCTACAGGAATGGTTTTATCTTTATAACTACATTTTATAGATGGCTCCATTTCATTTATTACCACCCTTTCTCACGCAAAGCTGTCTTTTTATATCCAGATAAACTGACAGATATTCTGAAAATCTGCTCTTAAATCCTCTGAAGTCTTTCCTATAGCATTTTTAGTAATGTAAGAATTATTAAAAGGAATGCAAACAGTCTAGAGTTTACTGTCAATGTGTCAAAAACTATCAAAACATTAGTCTTTTCCCTGTTTTGAGTAAACTGCAGGGAAAATCTATATCCTTAAACCAGGCACAGACAACAGCAAAAGACATTATTTTTTAAAAGCCTACCACTTAAATACACATCACAAGCTGTGTTCACACAGCTGTTATCCACTTTAAATGAACTGTATTTCAGGTGACCTCCACCTGGGCGAGCTTGGTGACTGCATTTAATACCATGGAGCAAAATATCCAAAAGGAAGTTTACACAGGGGAAGTTTCTGGCACCTCACTTTTTTCCCTTTAGTGAGAAAGGAAAAGGGAGATGCAGGTTTCCAACATGATACATTGCCTCAGTGCCTCAGGCAGTTCTCAGAGCAGGGCCTATATATCACTAGGCATCTTATATAATTACATATATTATCTTATATAATTAGCTCTTCTGTTACCATCACGGACAGCGAGTGAGTGGGATTTGTGCTTTTTCAAATCAATTTTCATGAATATTATTACTATTACCATCACTGTCATTATTGTCATCACCATCACAGCAAGCTGTTCATTTTTGTATGCCCAAAGGCAAATGAGTCATTACTTACTCATCGACAAAACTACTCGTCCCCGATACACAGGTAAGCAGATTTTTGTTAGGCTGATCAGTGAAAGAACCCAGGGCCTTCCCTACAAGTGGAATGTAACAGGATCCTCCTGAACATTAGCACTTTTACTGAGCAGAAACACATCATCAAATGTGTTCTACCCAAAACAGCAGTTCTGCCAGCTCAGTTCCTGTTCTACATCAAACACTTCAGCTGTGGTTGCAATGTCACCGCACAGCAGGTGAAAAACATTTCTGGAACAAATGTCAGCAAGGGATAATTCTGAAATAACCTTCTTGTCTACAGTTACACAAGCCAGAAGAGAGAAGTACTATATGGATTGTACTGTTGCTAACCTATGATGCTGTTGCCTGGCACAGTAAGTATTTCTAAAGAAGAAAAAGTTGCAGAAACAAACAAAAAAAACAGAGAGCTCTTTTAGTTTCCATGTTTCTCACAAAGATTCACCTTGGACATGAATTCAAACTGAAATGGGGGCAAGAAAAAGCTCAAAACAATAATGCAAAGTTTACAATTAAAGGAATAAAAAAGAATCTATTAGGATAGCTCACCTGAGGAAATGGCTCATACAGATGCAGAAGTATCTTACCGTGAGGCATGCTGAATTAGTGCTATGAAACACAGATACCAAAGAAAGCGAGCTCACTTTCAATCTGCCTTTCAACTGTGGAGTTGTAATGGATAACCTGTGGTGTTTTACTCTTGCAAAACCGAAACTGCAAAAGCACCAGACGGACTCCAGTCCCGATGAACCACTGACACAGCTGGTATTAGATGCACTTAAGTTTGAACAGAAAGTTATGGGTTTGTGCCCTGTGTAATAGGGCCAACTGCCAGAAGCATTTAATGTCCTCATCAGCAGAAGCTGAAAGTCCTCACGGAAGGCACTTAGAAACATTCAGCAATCTGCAGAACACCTGTCCTAGGGTGACTTTATGATCCTTGGTTCCCCAGTCTGTTTATGTTGGACAACACCCTAACCCACTGACCCAGACTTGCAAGACACCAAGGGTCCCCCCGGCGAGTGCCCAGGTGACAGGCACGCGGCGACAGGCACTTACCATCTTGGTCTGTGGCGACGGTGATGGCCGTGAACTGCTTGGGGGAGAAGCTGAGCTCGGAGACCCCGTTGGTGGCCTCTATCTCGAAGGTGTAGTTGACGTGCGACACGAAGTCGAGCACGGTGACGGAGGAGTTGGTGAGCCCCGTGTGCCTGGGCACGAAGCGGATGCCTCCCCCGCAGATCTCGCACTGGCTGGCGTCCGACCCGCACTTCTTGCAGATGACGCTGTAGGTGAGGTCCTTCCTCCCTCCCGTGTCGCTCGGGGGGCTCCACTCCAGCATCAGAGCCGTTTCGTTGATGTTAAAAACCACGTTCCTCGGAGCAGAAGGGGGCCCTGCAGGAAAGGATCGTTAAGCTGTTCACTGTCACGCCGTGGGAAAGAGAAAAAGCTTGCGCGGTGGTGTGGATGTAAAGCCCAGGGTCAAAAAGATCCCAGAATGAGGATGCAGAACAACAAGACTCTGGTTTTGTGTTGTGTAAGTAGCTTAAGTGTAAGTAGTTTGCACTTAGCAAGTAGTTTGTAACTTAGTGCACTTAGTGTAAGTAGTTTGTACTTAGCAAGTAGTTTGTAACTTAGTGTACTTAGCGTAAGTAGTTTGTACTTAGCAAGTAGAAAAATATGTTAAGCAAGAAAACAGGAAAGTTTAATAGTGAGGCTTTGTGCTTTGTTTATAGAAGACCATAAAAAGTTCCTGAATAGCAAAAAATATGGAACAAGCACCTATTATTAGATACAGGGTATATATGATTAATGATTAGTTTATGCAAATGTCGGTAAGCTCTTAACGATTTGCTGTTGGTTAGAAAACTTTTAAAAGGTTTTGTAACAAAGAGAACTTTGGCTGCTGTTAGCAGGACGTGAGCTGTTGCCATCATTCAATCGTCTCACCCTGTAATGAAGCTAATGTTTTAATAACAGCTCAAGAAACATCTCCCAGCAGTCCTGTCCCATTGTACAGAAAAACTAGATCCAACATTAAGCCACAGTTATCTACCTTGGAGAAAAAAACTGCCTTAAGGCAATCATTTGCAAATAAAAGATACAAGAGCTACATTTCAATGACAGATTCAGAGTAAAAATTATATATAGACAATCCTTGGAAAAAAACACAAACTATAAACTAGTGACATCATAAAAAGCTGAATAATCAAAATAACTTAAAATTAATTCAGAAAGAATTTAAGGCAACAACAAAAAAAAAGACCTGGGAATGTCAAACCTAGACTAGATAACACAAATTTTGTATAAATGGCTCTTGATGCTGTGGGATACTGAAGCAGAGCTCTAACCACAAAATTTATATCCTTATTTTATGTCTAGCAACGTAGGCTTTTCCGAGACTTAAGATCTTTGATGTTTTGTATGAGACAAATTGAGTAATAAATAAATAAGTAAATAACAGCTTTGGAATAAAAACAAGTGGTAAAATTGTTTGTATTAGTTCTGCACTGCCAGATATTTCTTTCTATCCTTCACTGCTTCTCCCCAGGGGATTTCTTTGCTGCTGTTCATTAACAGGGTTAGGTGGCAACAGGCCAAGACTGTGAGGCATAAGAGACAGTTTTCAAGTTTTCTTTCTTTCCTATCTGGCATCAGCATCAGGATAACATCAGGATAACAGTGAAGACATCAACTTTTCAACTCAAAGGTCTAGAAGGATGATCAGGAAGCAGGAGAAAAAGTACTTTTTTAAGGCTGTGAGGAGGAATGCAAAGCCAGTTGCAGCAGGCAGAGTGCAGGGATGCTCTCACCCAACACGCAGGTGGTAGAGTTGTGTGTGCACTGTCAGGTGAACCACAAGTGACCCATTTCCAATTTCCCACTCATCACATAAAACAGTCAAGGTATATTCACTAACTAAACTTTACTGACTTACCGTGTAGGATCACGTGGAAATCACCTGAGGTTTTATATATACACATAATAATAAATATACAGAGTGATCTAGTGATTGCCCCCTGTACTGAGCACTGGTGAGACACCTCGAGTCCTGTGCCCAGTTCTGGGCCCCTCACATAAAGAAAGGAATTAAGGGGCTGGAGAATGTCCAGAGAAGGGCAATGGAGCTGGGGAAGGGTCTGGAGCACAAGTCTGACAAGGAGTAGCTGAAGGAGCTGGGAGTGTTCAGCCTGGAGAAAAGGAGGCTCAGGGTAGATCTCATCACTCTCCAAAACTCCCTGAACAGGAGGGTGCAGCCAGATGGGGGCTGGTCTCTTCTCCTGGACAACAAGTGACAGAAAAAAGGGAAATGGCCTCAAGGTGTGCCACGGAAGAGGCTCAGGTTGGACACCAAGGAGAACTTCACAGAAAGGGTGGCCAAGCATTAGAATTCAAAGTCCCTCAGAGGCCGTGAAATCAAATTCCCTGGAGCTGTTCAAGAAACCACGAGACGTGGCACTTAGTGCTGTGGTCTGGTTTAAAAGGTGGTGATTCATCAAAGGTTGGACTTGGTGATCTTGGAGGTCTTTCCAGCCTTAATGATCCTATAATTCTATGGTTCCATATCAGAGTCCACAGTCCAACAGAAGAACTTTACCACCTGATTGTTTTTTAGCTAGGAATTAATGAAAGGCTGAAGGAAAGGTACAAATTGTTACAGGATACCTGAATCCTCTTATCTCAATTCTTACTCTATTATTCTTCTTCCACTTAACATGTGTCAAGCAAGCACTAACAGATGTGTGATTTTCAATTTCGATCAAATCCCCAAATAAAAATTATTATAAGAAACATGGACTTGGAAAATGTGAGGCCTTATACTCCAAGTGTTGATATATATGAGATAACTGTGGTAAACTCAGCTGCTGATCTCTGGGGTTTTTGGGTTGAATGAGTTGAATAAGCATGATATTCCCAGCTCTCAATAAAATCACAGTGCTTCACCAATGGTTAGCAGAACTTGGAAAACTTTCAGCTTGCTTTGCAGCTTTTGATGATTTACAAAACTGCCAACAGGACTTAGGCATGAAGTTTTGATTGAGACACTGGTAAAACTTTGAGTGAGCTTTTCCTTATTGCAGAGTTTCTTAAGCAGACTTAAGAAACATTTGCAGTCTACAAGAAACATTTGCAAATTACGCCAGCTAATTTTTAGACAGAGTGTATTATTCATAATTTTTAAGTGATGTATTTTTATGTGCAAAAGCATGGGTAGAAAACCTGAAATGCTTGTAAATAAAAACGTTGATACTGTGTGGGAGTCATAATGTGAATAATAAACAAAGTTTTTCTGTGAACTATAATTCAGCTACTTCTTCATTTCTGGTATTAACTTGTAACTTTTAATAAGAGAGTAATTAACTTTGCCCTGAAATAAATGATGAGTTATCTGCTGGATTTCAAGCACTTGATATTTAAAATATATGGAAGTGTTACACTGCTTTGCATTTTTTTCATGGATAAGAAAGTTTAAAATCTTTTAAATGGATGAGCATTTATTAATACATGTATCTGCCCAGAGTTTATAGTCAATAGAACACCAAACTTTCCAAAAAATAACTGTGAGGATGATGGTTCCAGCTACTCTGGAAAACAGTCCTGAGATCGGAATAAGCTAAAACCAGCACACATTAATTCAGCTTCAATTCTTATTCTTTATGTTCAGAAGGCAGGAAAAATTATATTTTCTCTAAAACCACGCTGTGAGAATTAAATAATGACTGGGTCTTAACAAATTCCCACTGTTAAAACCATGGAGGAGTTTTAGGAGTATGGAGGATGAGCCGTAATCTCACTTCCATATGTGCATAACTTTAAGTAGATGAGTAATCCCCTTGAAATAATTGGTAATATTCATGCACTTAAAACTAAGCAGCTGTGTAATTGCTTGAAGGATTGGAGTCAATGCTTTAAAACTGGCTTAAATTTACTCTTACATATATAGATATTATGACAACAGGTCATCACAGCTCCAGCTTTTTTGATATTATTTCACCAATTTTAGCAGGCCCAAACATGAATTAATATGAATCTGGGCAAGAGGAGAGTTTTGTCTGCCTTTGTGGATTTTAATTTTCCATCAGATTTTGCTTGAACTATATGGAATGGGATCTACAGAACCAATACAGTAAATAAAATACTCTTTTAAGAACACATTTTTTTTCATTTGTACTGGAGAGTACAAATGAAGCTATTTATAGTCACGATTTGTGACTTATTTCTCAATTGTAAGAGAAAACACATATTATTGTGCATTCACATTTCAGTGAAAAGGAAAACTATCAATTACGTTAGAGGCGTCTTAAAGCATTTGACTGTCCTCTTGCAAATGCAGAAAAAACTCTCACACTTCATACTCAAGGCCCCTCATGCCAATTTGCATGAGGATTAAATAGCTTTTTAATTGCTGTTAAATTATGCCAGTTAAACTGTGATTTCATGCAAATATTAAACCGTAATGACATGCAGTGAATCATTTACTAAGATTTAGAATTTGGAACAAAGAGAGACAATTAATTGTAACCCTAAGATTCAGCTAAATTATGTGTCACTGGGCTTTTATGAATGTGGCCTGATTGCTTTGTTATCATTTATAAACTATACAAAGATTATTTGGCACATTCGAAAAAGCTGCCAGCAATAATCCTTCTGCAGACATCTGTATGCAAAGCTCTCGGGGTTCTCCTTATATTGATTTTTCAGAAAAACAAGTATATTGGTGAAAAAAAGGGATCCTTCCCTCACAACAAAATTCATGACTTCAAATTTTATGCGAAAGAATAAAAACCAGTTCAGATGCATGAACATCACAAAAACATGCAGCTCTTCTGCTGAGATGGAACTCAGCCAGAGCGTGAGTAATGCCTTTTGCTTCATTTACAAATTACAGTGAGGAAGTATTTTGACACTTTCTGTGGATGAGATTGGTGTGGATATCTTTTGGTGAAGCAGGTCTGCTCTGAAAACAACAGAGCTGAGTTTGTGCCTCATGCAGTGCTTTGCACCTCAGCTTGTTTTATGTATTCTCTTCCTCCCTGAAGGCAAAGTGCATTTTCCTGTGTATGGAAGGAAAATGCAGAAGTCTGGTGAGGGCAATGCAGCATTTTACACACTTGAGAGTGAAGACTGTGGAAAAAAAACCTGTTGCTTTTTAAGTGAGAACTGTCCATTATATACTACTGGACTCTTAGAATTTTATGTCATTTGACTACTGAAGTTACAGCAGAAGGGCAAAGATTAACCATCACCTTAGGATACTGAGAATCAGCATCTGGCTGTGCCCCTTGAGTTCATAATTGCCTTTTGATATCTATATATGTAGCACAGATAAATGGTGTCACTTGATGGAGAATTACATTTTCCCCTTTTCACTTACTTTCTTGTGAGGCAGGCAAGGAGAATGGAAGCCAGTGACTGCAAACCAATATCTCAAGTATGGGCATTATGCTAAATTGCAAAAAAGTGTATAAATATATATACACACACACACACATATAAATAACAATGGAAGCAGTAAAGACTTTGAGTGTGTTGCCTGATTTTGCTGCTGAAATTCAGTGTTGACTCTTAAAAACAGGATACACTTTGCAGCAGAGGTTATTGAACAGAGCATAAGTTTGGTGGGTTCAAATTGTTTAAGCGCAACATTACAAGAGGAGCATTCAGAAAACTCAGACAACCAATATGAGCCTGCCTGACCTTGAAAAGATGGATCAATTCATCCAATTACTTTATAGTGGGCAATGCTAGACTTTATGTACAGAGTAATCAGACAAGGGATAAGATATGATGCTATTTGTTGCTCCCTGTGTATGCAGAGATTGCTGATAGAGTACTTGCATATGGCAGAGAAATACAGTGAGAAGGAAGAGGAGCAGTGAGAGATTGATAAGAAGCGTTGTGTCAAATGAAAAGAGCCTAGGAGAAGGAGATTAATAATATATTCTAATGTAATTTTCATTCCTCTTATTGAAATTAGATTTCTATTATGGTGTTCCGCAAAGTGAACACTCTCCTTTAACAAAATGTAGCACATAAAGTAAAAATGGGAGCTGTGCAATTTTGTAAAAGCACACAGTACTTTCACAGAATTAATCAAAGTGAATTTGAAGCTCATCTTGAAAGAAGTGGACGCCTGTCTTAAATCAAGGAGGGTTTTTTCCCATAATCATGCATGTGCAAGTTTCTCAGTACTGAGGAACAGTTCTGTAAGAAGCGTTGTTGCCTAACCCCATACCGCCTAACCCTATACAGGAATGAAAAGAGAACAAAATTTCTTATCTATCTCTCTTAGGCATATTATCTTGCAGGACATGGGGGAATAAATAAAATGGACATCAATAAAGTCAGTCAAAACATTTCAACATTAAGACATTTGTAAAGGGAATCCACTGTTCATTCTGTGTTTCATTTAAAAATATCTCTCCCTTCAAAGGTCCCCCAAAAATTTCTGTTTCTTATGTCATATCTCATATGCCAAGACAGAAATCTGAAAATTAATATGGAAAATGCAGATCTTTCCCAAAAGTGGTTATGTAAAAATGGTGTTTAATTTCTGCACAGCATTTTCTGTTTATTTAGTCAAAGTTCCTCATTTTCTTAAAACTTTTCAACTTCTTTTATTAAAGCATGACACTTTGGAATGAGCAATCTAAATTCCACTCATATCTGTATCTTTATTTATTAAATTTAAATTAGCCACATCTGCACACATCCACCAAAAGTAGTGAGGTTGTATTTATGACAGAAACATAATTTCAACAACTGAGAGACTAATTTGAAAGCAGTGGGGCTAAAGATATCACTTAGGGAATAATTTGGCCTGAAGACTCTTCATTACTGCTGATGTGCAAGATAAGAACACAGTCTGCCTGTCAAGAGCTTCAGTGTCATTTGCAGAGCTGACAATTAGTGAAATAATCATCATTGTAGGTGTAAGATGAACACATCTGCTGTGACAATCAGTGAAGCACTGATACCCTGCAGCCCAGGCTGAATGGGAGACAATGCATGGTGGCACTGAACCAAGCTACCAGAACGTGCTGCACTTGTCTCCTTTATTTCTTCCATCTCCCAGGTTGAGGTGAGATGAGGCACTGATATCCTGTTGTGCCCTGCCTCAACTCACTCAGTTACATTGGCTGACATCCTCAGTAGGACTGTGGAGGTCTGGCACCAAGTTTTTCCTGACAATTTTCACCCAAAGCAGCTCTCTGCACTCACATTTGCTGAGAGATTAGCAGGGTGTTGAAGTAACTGCACTCTGATGCCACAGGGCTCTCGTGCTCCTCCCTACCTTATCAACATATCAGGGTATCAGGGCTTAAAATTCTGCCCTGAAAGATAATTATGGAATCATAATGACGTGTTTGAGTAATTTTCTCAAAGAACTCTCTTTCAGCGATGAAAAATCAATGACTGATAAATAACATGGAGCCACATCTGCATTATGTATGAGCAAAACCCTCCTCCTAAGCATGAAAGTGTCAAGAACACCTGGGATGTGTTGGTTCTGGGGTTAAGTTTTTAATGGCCTGAGGCACTGATTTGAGTGGAATTAATGTAACCACCATTTTCCTGTGGGAAGCCTGAAGGGACACTGTTTATTCCCTCACATACTTCATGCAAAATGTGTGTGCTCTACTGCAGAGTGAGCTGGGACTGGGGGACACTCTCTGAACCCTGAGCCCCTGAGGTATCCAGAGGTGGGATATCTTCCCCTCTGAAAACACTCTGGTTCGATAACACAATTTTCTGTCTTGGGTCTGAGAAGTGCCTTTTTAGGGACCATCACCCTCATGTGGTGGATGATAATGACAATGCCATGGTCTATGTAATGACCTCAGTGCCTGTATTTGTAAATCAGCTTCAAATCATCAGGTATGTTTCCAATTTTCCCAGTCTAATGTCATTGGAAAAACCAGCATGAGCAGAGGAAGTAGCTCAATACTGTCAGCTGTTATTTTTATATGATGCTTCATAAAACATCCCAAAACACAGCACCGGTCACTGCAACAGCACTTTGTCTTTAGTGATTTATCTCTTAAAAAATTTGTATACTTAATCTGTCAAAATGCTTCATGAATTTCACGTTAGTTTTTTCAGACTTCTCTTAAATGTGGCACAAAAAGTACCAAGAGCAAATCCTCCACCAAAAGAATTAATAAAGTGTTATACCAAAACCTGAATGACTTAGAGGATTCTGCAGTCTTTAATCACCATTATTAAATAAGTGATTTTAATAGCCTATTAAAATACAGTATTTCACCAACAGATTTTTAAATACTGCTGTTTGTTCCTAGTTTTGGGACTAAACAGATATAGTTGCTTTACAATCAATACATTAATCCCAGTGAGTAATGGACTGTGAATGAAAATCTAGATGAAATATTTTATTAAGTGGTAAGAAAGCTTATACTACATATGCCTACACATAAACCCACTGATCTAAGTAATAAAAATCTCTTCTTGGAATTTCTGCCCCCAGATTGCTAGACATCAGGTTTGTCTCAATGATAAATTTAGGTTAGTCAAAAATGATGTATTCTAAAATTCATCAAAAAAATCTAATGAATTTTCATTCTCACAGTTGCATAAAAGGGATAAGACTGTTAAAAGAAGGGTATAGTGCTAGATATAATTATATCTCATTCTGATTGGATATATTTCATTCAGTTTTAAAAATTATTTTCCAGTCTTTTTTGCGTGTTTAGTTTTTATTTGATTGTGTGAGGATTATCTTTGTCTTACACATTTCATTTAAATCTGAGGAGACAGGAGAGCATGTTATATCAGTTTTTTTTCCTTGCACGACTCCAGTTGTTTGAAAGTTTTTGCACCAGCAAATTTTCAAGTTTATAAGATGCACATTATTGGTAGTGAAAAACCACATTGTTATCTTTATGACAATGATTATACTTCCTCCTATTATATTTCAGAATTACAAATTCAAAAGTCACCAAACTAAGAAACAGGGGTATGTTTAGGGTTATCTAGACACTAAGCAGAAATAAGCTGTTTGAATTTTAATTTTAAAAAATAATGAATGGATTAACATGAATGGAATTCTTCAGAACTCAGAGTTTGTTTTTTTTAATACAAAACCAAATAAATGAGGCAACAGAATTGTAGACACTGGTAATGATCAGACTTACTGGTACATGCCATAGTTGGTGGGTCCTTCTCAGCTCTGAAATAACCTTTCTCACACTGACAGACAGAAGTTGCTTCTATGTGAGTCAAACTGTGTGGAGGGCACTTGGAGCACTTCACATTTCCAGCAAATGCTTTATAGAATCCAGGCCTGCAAGCTGCAAAGTAAGAAGATAAGTTTCAATAATGGAAGAACATTTTGGTCGTAAATAAAATCTGTTCCAGGCAGTAACAATGCTGCTTCTTTCCTTTCCAATCTAGATATAGATGCTTTGATGATACAATTCTTGGTATATGGACTTAAAGGAAAAACCTCTGTTCTTGGTGTATAATGGGGAGTTGTTAAGAAACTTCTCAATTTTTAGTCAGTCCTCAACTCTGCTTGAACTTGTCTCTAAACAACCTCACCACTATCATTAAACATTATCTATGCTTTATGTACATGTATTAACCAAAAAGAGTGAAGGAGCTTCTTATCTGCCAGAGCTGTTTATATGGCTTCCTTATTGAAGTAATGGACAACTTGCAATACCTAATATATTTACCCCCACAACTCCTTGATGAGACAGGGATGACATCCCCAAATATTCATGGCTGGGTCTGACTTGCCCACAGCACCCCAAGAAACCTTGGACAGCAGGGCCACCTCAGCTGGTCCCTGTTGGCACGGGAGGATGGAGGATGAGGAAGGGACGAAGGAGGAGATGAAGGAAGGAGACACGGACACCCTCCAGCACAAACCTGCACAAGCCTGAGGCTATCCTGATTGTGTTAGGAAACCAGCTGGATAGCAGCCAGCCTTGGGACAGGGAGTGTTGGGGATGCTCAGAGTTCATCACTTCCCCAGTTACAGGGAGCTGGGCTCCCTGCTGTCAACCACAGCACAAGCTCACAAGCCTTTTTGTGCTGGCCTTTAAGGCGGAAACAAGTCATTAAAACAAATCTTATCCCAGAGCTGTCAGGCATGCATTCTGCAATATTATTTTAAAATCATCCTCAGACTTTATCGCACACATTTAAACAGAGATTTCTTTCTTTTCCTGCCAGCTACCACATTTAAACATACCAGCATGTGCTGCAGTTACTGTCTTCTGGCTTCCCCATATGAAAACATTAAAAATGAAAGAGCAACTCAGACATGTACAGATTTTACAGACTCCTTTGCCTCCTGATTCCTCCAGTGGTACAATGGGAACCACTGCTATAAATATAATTTTAAGGTTCCACATGGCTTTTTCTCACTTTGACATATTCAAGACTATTTTCTTTACACTGCTAGAGGAAATAGGTAGTGTGTCCTTTTCTTGTAATAATGTACAAAAAGATTTAAAATTAGGTGTTTTTAAAAAGTATCTCAAAGGATGCATTTAATGGCTTCAGTGTCAGTTCACATTAATTGTTATTAAAAAGTATTAACTCATAGATAACATATACACAATCAGTTTTTCTTTTGATTCTGAGGGCTTTTCTTGATATAAAAGCAGTTTCAGTAGTAGCTGAACGAAAAGCAGTGAGATGACACTGAAAAAGATAACACTTGATTGCCTCTCAGAACCCAAGTGCCAATTTTTCAAATGCAATTTCAAGAGCTTAATTTTGACCCAGCAATTTCAGCAGTTCTCCTCCCAGTGTGTTGTTCTGACTTTGCTGAATAGACATTAGGGAGGTATCCTGCCCTGCTGTCACTGACTGGGGAAAAAAAAAAAGGATTTCTGGTGTTAGACATAAAAGGGGTGGCAACAGCAGGGATTTTCCCCTTGAAAGTAGGCTACTGGTCTGATGCAATTGTGATTATAGTGAGTGGCAATTTTCCACTGATTGGAAAGGCAGCAGGTTTGGTGCAGGAAAGAAGGCAGAACTGTAGATATAGGCTAGAGGCACTGACTCCTTTTGGCTTTGCTGAAAGGAAGAGAGGAGGTAAGGCAAAATTGGGGTGTTATGCTTGCCCGCTCCCTCCTTGTCTTCTCACGCCCAAATCCTGCCCTCATAAATATTAAATTCTTGCTTTATTTCATATGTGATGTTTGTGACTAAAGAGCTGACAATTCCAGATTACAGTTTCATTCAAAGCAAAATGAGTGCTCTTTAAAATCCTTATTACTTCTGAAATTCATGTATGTCAATTCTGAAATAATTCCTTCTTCCCTTCTGTCCCCCAAACAACAAATCATTTTGGATCAAAAGAAACACAGCATTCTCTTTCAAGACCAATATTTTGTCTAAAATTCAAGAACTTCACTATTTCAAAATAAAACTCAAGGAGAAGATTCATTTCCAATAAAAACAAAAAGCAAATGTTTTATTCTGAAATGGCAGTCTCCTGTATTTAAAGCAATTATGTTTTTGATGTGGTAAGTCTTTTAAAATAAATCACATACATGGAAAAGGTGGGGGGGAAAAATAAATGGATTAAGGTAGATAATTTTACTTCCTTTGAAGTCAACTCAAGTACATCTATCCCTTAAGTCAAGAAGCTACAGGAATATCAGGGAAGCTTTTCAATTGAGAGGTTTACAAAGGTATTAACAACCCAGTCCTCACCCAAATGCAGAATCTCACAATCATGATTATTGATACTTCCAAATAAAAAACAGCCCTTCATAAACAAGATAAAATAACATAAGCTGAAAGCTCCAAAATGATCACAACCTTGGGAAAATTCAGCCCTCTGGATAACTCAGAGCTGACTGCCAACATTCACAGTTAAAGAAAATGAACTTTTACTCTCTGTCAAAGTTGAGGAATATGCAGACTCAGTCTGAAATACAGCACTTCAGCTGCTGTACATATCTAAGCTTAGACTCTGATAACAATCATTGTGTTTCAGTGGCAAATTAACCAAAATAATTACTAAACTTACCATTTTCCACAGAAAATCTGCAAATATTTCTAATGATGACTACTCAAAAAAAAAAAAAAATTCTATCTTCTAAATCACTGGGTGATATCTTGTTTCCCCTGATATTTTCTGACTTTGTGAGTTACTGATTATAGGATACTTTTCACTGTATGAAATCTGGCTTTTGTAAAGCCTGGGGAAAGATAGTATATTGTCTTAAAGGCTCAGTAATTAGCAGGGTATTTGAATGAACAAAGGCACTACAGGTTTCTCCAATGAAATATAAGCGGCTAGGCAGAGAAACGCTGATAATTTAATTGGCTTCCTAAAAGATAACACATCTATAAATGTGCTTTGCTGCAGGATTTGACTGTGAGTTTTGGAAACTATAGAAGTTTTGTAATTAATAGGATTCTCCTTATTTAATGTTGGATAGGTGGGATTTAGTTTGGTTTGTTTGATCCATGGCCACCTGTGCACTGCCACCCTGGGCCAGCCCACCCCACAGGGCCCATGGTGGTGGTTCTGTCATGGAGCCCCCAAAACCTTCAGCAATGTCTGGATCTATCTTATGGCAAGGGCAGAGGAAGCCAGACCTCACTGAGCTCCCTCTGGGGAACGGGATACATTCCCAACCCCGGGGATGTGGCCAAGGGGTGCCCTGAGCACAGGCTGGCAGGACATGGGGCCTGGCATCCCAGCACTGTTCAGCCACTGAGGAGGGAGGGTTTCACCTCGTGCTGGAAGGAACAGCATTTTCAAGGGTCTTTTGAGTTGCCCAGTCCAGCAAATAAGGCCAAGGCTCCATCACTCAAAAACACAGCCATGGGCTCTCTTGCAGAAGGGTCTTTAATGCTGTTAGAGCCATTAAGTTCTTCCCCAGCCTCAGACAAAACCCAGAAAATGCAAACACAGCGGTCATCTGACTGGTCATAAAACCTTGTTACTTAAAAAAAAAAAAAAAGAAAAAAAGGCAGCATTTTCACATTTTCACTGCTCTGTGGGAGCACATCATTGTGCAAGATCCCAGTTGTCAGTTGCTTTGGTTTCCTAACACCTGAATTGAGCACTACAGTGTTCGCTGAAGTAAGATGAGTCCAAACTCATTTGTCTGAAGTAAGATGAGTCCAAACTCATGTTCCAACTTAGGAACAACTTCTAGGTATCTCTGACACTATTGGTCTGTGGGAGGGAAGGCATTTGTCATGAAAATGGATTTTTTAGAGCTTGCTGAAAACTCATCAATCAAATCAAATCAAAGAAGGCTCTGTTGTCATTTACAATGAATGGCAACCATCAGTAGCTGTGGAAGAGGTGTTTTAATCTTTCTGAATCACACACTTTGTTATGCATTTCCACCTCATTTATTTTTTAACCTTGCTTACTGGATCCCTCTAATGCCCTGTGAGACTGGTATCTTTCACATTGAAATCATTCAGAATATAACTAATTTTAAAGTCTCCTTACCCCTCTACTATCTGATCACTATATTAAAAGGACAATCCAATAAGGTCTGTTCTATTCTACCAAAGTGCAAAAAGAAGGAACTATGATATTACTTTAACCAATCTATATTTTAGTAGAAGTGTCTAGAAAAGATAGAAAAGAACATGAAAAAAGAATGCAATGAAAGTTGGATGCTCTATATTAAAAAAAGGCAGAATACAATCACAAAATCAAGATTAGGATATTACAGAATTAGGACAGTAAAGCTATGAGGACAACCTTTGACTGTGAGTACTCTCTGGTTAAATAATCTCATCGTTCTCATGATTCTTGTTTTATTCAGGTCATGAATGGACTGTGAGGGGATTCATTTTGGGTCATGTTCAAAGTGATAGTGAGATTGTACAGCATGAGTTGCTAGAAATTTGAGGAAGAATCCAGTGGAGGAAGGCCAGCCATCACAGATCATCAAACATGCTTTTTAGTTCAAACTACAAAAATCATGGTATTGAGAAAGCAAAGCTCCAGTTTGGTTTAGTTCCTACAGAGGAAGGAGGGGACAGGTGACACCCTTAGAAAACTTAATGACAGAATGATCCAACTTTGGGGGGGACAATAGACTGATTCCCCTTTTTTGTTTGCAATAAATTTGAAGAGTAATATTTCTGGGTGCTATGGTCTGCACCTAAATGCATCAGTGTTCATATGCTGCAGTCAATCTCTTCTCTTGCCACTATCTCTGCTCTCTAATATTTCTATTGTTAGATCTGGAGAACTGATAGCAGCATGACTCAAATCTTTGACTTTAGAGAGGAGCAAGGCAGAGGAGACAAAAAGAGGCAGGTATAAGGCTGCTTCTTCAAATATGACTACATAATGACAACAGGTAAATGAAATTAAATGTTCTTCCTCTTTGTGCTGACTCTTTTTTTCCCCAGTGACTTTTCTGTCAATGCCACATTTCAATATTCTATGGAGGTTTTCTTATGAAAATTATTACAAGAAATGACAAAGGAGATAATTGCCACCTATCAAACAGTATTTTCAATTCACATCAGTGCAGTTTTTCTCTGTATAAAACACGAGTTTCAATACAGTAACTTGAACAATTATTCAGGTCACATAAGATATTTCAAAAGAATCTGAGGTTTATCAAAAAATACATACAGACAAGATATTAATGATATTAATTTTAACACTGCCTGTCATACTAGATACAATCCAACAGCTTGCACAGCCCAGGTGAATCCTCTTCTGCACAGAATCATTTTTGTACTACAAAAAAAAAACAAACACCCACCTAAAAACAAAAACGAGCATCCTAAACACTAGACTAGAATTTAAGAATATGATTCTAAATGCATAGGGTACTACTCAAAGAAAGAGATGGAAAATGTTTTCGATCCTGATAAAACTCTTTTTCACTTAATTTTTAGAACTAGGTGAATTATTTTTTTTCCAGACTAATAGAGTAAATAAAATTTACTACTAACAAGTAGATGGCATGTAAGGGTGTTCCACCAAATACAGAATTAACAAATTAGTGTTCCAATGAATACAATAAATCAATACAAAATTAGCAAAATAAGCAGCTGAAAAGAGATTAATTTCATTGAAATATCAAGCACTGAAATCCAGATAAAGACAATATCCATAAAAACTCCTTGTTCATAACACAAGCTATATAGCTGCACCCTCTTCAAATTACCCCTTAAAAATGTTTTATAAAATGTACTCATGAGTTAAAAGAGATTTTTTAAAGAAAAAGTTGCTATATTGCAACTTAGAGCAATTATGTGTGGTTTTAGTTCAGATACTCCTTCCTGAAGTCTCACAGAAGTGCCAAGTGACAAAAATGGCTGCAAGACTGAGGTACTTTATCAGTGATGGAAGAGGAGAGACAAAACCAACAGGATGCACCTTCACTGATTTGTGCTGCTGACTCTGTGGTGGGGATCCCTGAAGTCCAATAAATTGGTTGAGGTGGGAACTACAAATACTCAAATGCACTGTTCCACCGCCTAATAAATGAGTCTTTATTTCTGTTGATATTTTATGGATAGACCTCATAGCAAAAACACAATTAAACAGATTTCACAAACCCTTAAAGGAGACAGTAAAAATACTGTTTTCTACACTGCATAATTTTTAAAGCAGCTGAGGAAGATAGTGAATGAAAGGAATCAGTCAGGCTAATTAGGGCACACAATAGAAATGGTAATCGAGGAACATGACAGCAGAGAAAAAGAAGAGTAGTAATCTATTCCTGCAATATATCAGTGCATATTCCTGGGATCAAGAAGGTCTTCAGGAAAAGAATGGAAGGAAGAGATCATTACAGCTGCAAGCAGCCATTTCCAGCATCTCCAGTAATCACCTTTAAAGAGAAAAGGAGAAAAGTAACCCTGAGAACACTCCAGGGCAATGCAGAACTTACTCACTGAGTCCTCAAATCTGTCCACAGTTGCTGTGAAAACTCTTTATTTTAAAGTATAATATCAGTAATGCTTTATTTCAGTGTTCTTTTCTACTTTTTAATCATTGTTCCATTGTCGAAATTAGCTGGAAGGACTTTTGAGGGGAAGGGATAAGGCAGGAGATGTTTCTCAACATTGTAGTGAATGCAGCAACAAGAAACACCATTTATTGTAAATACAGAAGGAACCTGTGTTTGCTGGACTTTCTCTGTATTATTTCAAGAGGAATCAATGTCCAACTTCTCTTTTCACAGTTCCTGTGTACAGCTGAGGACTAACTTATTAAAAGACACTCCTAACAGGCATTAGACCATACCAAATATTTCTTTCTGCAAGAGGAAAAAAATGGTCTGAATAGGTCAGATCCATTTTGTGGCTAATTCCTTTGCACATTATCTGTCTCCTGTATCTGGTGGTGAGAACAGTTACAGAATCATCATCTCCTGGTCTGAACATAATAACCAAAAGCTAGAAAAATACCCCCCACTATTAGAAAGATTTAAAGTGCCTTTGTACCAGATACATGTACAAAAATTGGTCATCTATGGAGAGCTGTGTGTCAATCATATTATATCCTTATTGTATATATTATATCAAATGCTATCATATATGTGTTATTCTCCCTCTCTGTCCCTTCTGTTGGGATCATAAACTGTAGTTTCTGTCATCCCTGTCCCCATTTTTTCTTCTTCTTCCCTCTAGTATGTGAAACCTTTCTGTTTTCAGCTCTGAACCTATGATAAGTAGTTAGTCATAGATTTCTTTTTCCTGTGCAATACCAGGCCCTTGGAATCTGCAGATGCACTTGTCTCTATCCGTAACAAATTAATCTGCTAGCGTGGGTTAATTAATTCCTGTGACAGCCATTATTCAATTTGCTTTGCACGTGGGGTTTTTTTGGAACCAATTTTTTTCTGAGGCTGTTTCCACTTTTGACAAAGACCAAAACTTTCTAGAGAAGGCACACCTTGAAGGAATGGAGTATCCTTACAGGCAGTTATTAACAATAAAAATATGAAGTACAGTGCAGTCTCTATTTACAAGGTTATAGTTCCTTGTTGTGGCCTTATTATAACATTGCAGAAATTAATGATTTAAGATCGAAAACTAAATTTTTCGAGGTCCCCTGCTTTCACTACAGCAATTATTCTGATAATAGATCAGCTCAAGTGATGCAATTTTTTCTTCTCTGTGTAACTGTCTCTTTTACATTAATATAATTAGCAAGAAGCAACAGCAATGAGAAAACAATCTAACCCACTTTAAAAAATACTTCAAATAATCCAATATTTAAAAGGAGAGGCTTAAAATCATGAAACCATGCTTACATTTTTAATTATGGTTACCAAGATTGCACATTCAGGAATAGATCTGAATGTGTGATTTATTTAAGGCCCTGCTTTATTTGCATGTACAAGTCAGGAGTTTGGGCACACAGACAAAATTACTGTAATCATGGTCCCCCATGATTACATATTTAGATATTTAAATGCCCCAATCCAGACAGGTAATTGTAAAGTTGGGTGATTCATATGCAAAAAAAAAAGCTGAAATGTTCTTATAAAATCAGGCATTTGGCCTTTGAAATAGAGTCCTTTTGGATGTGTTTGCAGAAAAGCTCACAAGCTTGATTTTTAAAGACACCAAACATGATTAGTGACTCCCAGTTCTGACTTACCACTGGAAATAAAGTACTCATGCCTCTCATGTGAGAACCAAAGACCAATTCTTTCATATTATCTCTGAATATCCACAAGCTCACAGGCAAACAATCCTGATTATTAAAAATTATTTTCAACCCATCTTTTTGTCTGCTACATTACTGTACTCAATTCTATATGATCTTATTCTATTCTATCATTGCTTTAAGACACAGGAGTAACACAATGTGGTACTTGTGAATAAAATTCTATGATTTATGTCAGCAACTAACACAGTATTCAAATACTTATTTTGTCATGGAACCAACACATAAAATTTTGTTATTATTTCATTCAAGTTTTCCTTTTCCTCATATCCACACAGAATCACTTGCAGTACTTAGCTTCAAATTACAGTAACTACTGAATTGTATTTACACAGGTACAGATGACACCAACATTCCTGGGGTTTTTTTTGTTTGTTTGTTTGTTTTATTTCATAACCAAACATTGCCAACTTCTCCCAATCCATCATCACATTCAGATTAATGTGAATTTCAATGTATAGGCAATGTCTTGGTAACCCAAGGAAAAGCTCTGTACTGTTTCAAATATTCATCTACTGGCCTTCTAGGACAGGAATAAATCCTTTGATGATGCAACCCCATCCAATCCCATTTAAATAAAGCAAAAATCATAAAGGTGCCCTTTAGCTGAACAGGTTTCTAATTTGTGTTTCACTGAAGTAGTTATGTGGGATAAATCTTCAATCCTTGTGTCTGGAATATTTCACATGATTGATGACGAGAATCAGAGTTAAGTATTTCCACTGAACGCACAGATATTTCACAAGAATTTCACAGAGATGAACCATGACTTTAATATGAATTCTCAGATAATCAGGTTGATATGAAAAATGTTCTCTCCAATAAGACTTCTAGTATTGAGAGAGAAAACTGAGCTTAAGAACACAGGTAAGTATTACTATAAAAACGTATTAAATCTGCATAAAAGCTGAATCTTTCCTAAAAGTGCTGAAAAAGTACCAGAGAGGCTTATTTCTACTTTCCAACTATACTGGATGCACACTACAGTGTTAAGTATTTTCCAAATGAAGAAAGTAATGTTATCCCCATCCTGAAAAATCCCAACCAAAGCCTCAATCTTAGAGAGGTCAGTGAGTCTTAGTCAGGATTTTCTAGCAGTTAATTATCCTGAACTACAGGTGCCAGGCCCTCACATGCCATGTGGGGCTGTAGCTCTTTAAATGAGGAGCCAAACACACCAAAACAGCACCATAAGGTGATCCCACAACTGAATTTACTTTACTCTTTTTTTCCCACTTTTCTTCACAGCTGCAAACATACAATCACACAAATTCGGCATGAAACTGACCTCTTAAATACAGATTGTTTAGCTCAAAAATTATTTTTTTAGAAGTTATTAGCATCACCTTAGTAGGACTGTGTGGATATGGTATCCTGCTATTCTTAAGTGTGTAAATTCACATGATAGTTTTCATTCTGAAAGAAAAATATTTAAAGTTTTAAATAGGCATATATGTTTTTGGTAACATTTCAGGGCAATCACATACTTAAAAAAACCCCAACAAACTGGCAACAAATTTTATACATCATTTTAGATATTTGACCAATGATTAGACATGTCTGGAATAATCCCTCAATCAAAAGAAAAAGAAAATTCAGAATTAGGATTACACAGTCAACAAAAATGACAAGTACTGATGCTGCACTGCCCTTCCTTATCAGGTTGTGAATTTAATTCTGGTAAAGTTTAACTCCAGCTTTGAAATACTCATTAAGAAGTGTGCAGGACAGAGAGCTTTCCAGCTGATAAATATCTCTGTTCTAGCAGAGGTGTGGACACATGACAGGAAGCAAGAGAGCTGCAGCTCACTCACTGATCCATGGACTCTGATTGTGTCTAAGTCTTACAGCAGTTAACATTACATTTATTTCACACCTGGGGGTGGCATATTGCTTGTATGTGGTCAATTTTCACCTTTTCCCTTCACTTACATTCACATTTCTCATACTGTGAGCAAAATGACTGCGAGACAAAGGTCAGGAGCTACAATTCTGACAGTAAATGAGACACTGCTGCCTTCATTCAGTATTTGGAACTGTAAAATTCAGGAATCTGTGTTCATATAAAAAGTAACAATGGACTGTACCACTTGGCATCTTTTTTTTATTTTATGGACTAATTTTTTAATAGAAAACTCACGTGAGACAAGAAAACTCAAATGTGACAAACAGCCACTCTTAAACTCAGCTACAATAATGTAACTACACTTGTCATGAACGTTTTCAATCACCATAAAAAGCAACATAGCCACAGATGTTTACTTTTAGAAAAATAGATATGTGATATAGAAATATATACACAAAACTACATTAATTTTATTTGGGCATAAAAAAGTATTTCTGGAGAGTCAGCCATATGAGAAGTGGCTGAGGGAGCTGGGGGTGTTCAGCCTGGAGAAAAGGAGGCCCAGGGGAGACCTTTTCACTCTCTACAATCAGATGAAAGGAGGTTGTAGCAAGGTGGGGATCAGCCTCCCAGGTAAAATGTGATAGGAAGGTGAATTTGATAATTCAGAGACACCAAAAAACCAAAATGGAGACCTTTCCATCAGATGATGCTTAATGCTGTTTATGTGGTGCAAAAACTTTTGTTATGAAATATAACATTGCTTAAAACAGAAAGATTATCTTATAGTACCTAAGGATAGTAAATAACAATCTCTTTGATTTGTAATTATTGCAATGATAAATGCTCCAGGGTTCAACAGAAGCTTAGGTCAAAAGTGGAAATCGATATGAAATTAATACATCTCATCTCAGTTATGAATTTGCATGTATACATTCCAAACCTATCTCAGCTGATAAAGAGGGCCCTGACTGGCAGTCCAATTAAGAAAGGCACAGGAACTGCAGCTACAGGTAATTTCATTTACAGGTAGCATTGGTCTGTGAAAACATATACATCATCTCTGGTATTATTCTTGTTATCAGCTCAGGCTACAAACCTGTAATATTTCTAATAATTAGGAATTAATTACACCTGCTCTCCATTCTCATCTCCCTTTCCTCCATCATATATTACAAATTCTGTACTTGCAGAATGGATCCTAATCAGTCTCTTTATGTTCACATAGACTGGCACATTCAAGGCACACAAACATCCCACAAAGAGGCCTGTCAGGTATATTCCCTACCACTTTTGATAATACTTGGAAAAAAACAATGTCCTCAGATACTTTTTTTTTTTTTACAGAAGGACTTCAGACAGCAATCAAAAGCATAAGAACAAAAAGAAAGTCAATACAAAGAGGATATCCATGAATTACTATAATAAAATGGAAGTTTTTATCACTGAGTTACTATAATAAAATTGGCAGCAACCTCTGTTGAGTGGTACATTAAGTGTTAGCCTTCATAGTGCTTCCAGTATCTCCTTCATTATCCCAATTAATCTTTAAAATTTCATCCCTATTATTATAACTGCTTCTTTATAGACTGCTTTCTAGTGCAAAACTGAAATACATACAATCTTAATGATCTTTGTGGAATAATGAGATTTGAATCAACTGTGAGGCTCCTAATCTTAATTGGCAAGAGGTGTGGAAAGATGGAAAATCTCCTTTCCCTACAATCTAATCAAACCCAGCAATATCAGCTTCCAGAGTGCAACGTCAGCCTTTCCCCTGAAGGGCTGAGCAGGAGGTTAGGAAAAAATTAATTGTAAACATTAATGTAAATACCAAAAGTTCATACTGGTCACGCTAAGTAAGCCACCTCAGCAACATTTGTGCTTTCTCTTGTACTCTGTCACTCGTGTTGCTGGTACTGCTTTCAGCATCCCACCCCAGCAGGAGCTGTATTTTCCCAAGGGGTGAGTTGAAAATGGAGATGTTTTCATGGGAAGCCCACAAGAACTCAGAAATTAGAACCACTACAAACTCATCTGGTCAAAGTCAAAGGCAGGGGGAACTTAAAATTCCGTTCTTAATTCAGAACAAAAATATTTCTGCAAGAACTTTTAGAAGATATTCTCTGATAGAAGGAACAGGAAAGAACTCCTGTGGTGGTTGTGACAAACTGGAGTTTAGGGCTGTGCTGATGTTGTATTACAGCTGGAACAACCCCTGCTCTCCTTGATGCTCTAATGCTCACCAGGTGCTTCCACACTCAGGAGTCTGGGGAAAGACACTGATTGTCCCAGAGTCCTCAAGAGCAGCAGTCACAACTCACCTCCAGCAAGATGGAAGTGAGCTCATCTGAATTCCTAATGTGCTCAATTTGATGTGGGCCATGAAGATGAAGAGTGTGGATCAGAACAATGTGGCAAGTATGAGGAATCATCAAGGTTCCTGAATAATCCCCTCTCATAGCCAGCAACAAAGTCCTAGAATTAAAAATGTAACTTGACTTTTCAAAAACAGATAAAATGAAGGAAACTCCCTTCACATTACAAACAGCAGTAATCCCTTTATGGCTCCTTGACTCTACATATGAAAGTTTGCCTAGATTTCTAAAAACAGCCCCAAACCATAAAAAGATGAAGATATACTTTTTTGTGTTAATCGCCACACAGGTAAGGCAAGATTCTAAAATCCCCAAGACAATGCCCAAGGCAGGGATGTCTGCGTGCCTACAAAAAAATTTCAATGAGTACTAACAGTATCTATCATCTCTCATCTTTTCTCTAAAACATACAGAAACAAAGGTGAGGTGTTTAATACACAGTGGAGTAAGAAAGCAGCTGGAATTACTGCAATTTATGCATAACAAGCCAGACAAGCTGTTGCAGCTGATGGTTATGCACTTTAGCACAGCCTGCTGCTGGCACATTGTTTAAATAAAAAATATGATGCCCACACATTGAAAGCAATGATGGAGAGCTAATGATCAGTTTCACAGCAGTGGGCTGCTGCCTCCTAATTGTTATTTGGACTCATTTTTGATAAGTTAGCACTGAGTTTTGTTTTATTAAGTATATATTTTATGCAATATATCCATTACATAATATCAAGCTGAAGGAAGGGATTTCAGCTACAGTGCCAAATTGCCATTCTACTGGGCAAGCCTGGTATGCACTCAGCAGAAACATGGGATGAGACTGATGTTTCTAGAATATGATGGCCTTCCTGGTGGTAGGGCAAAGATGGCAAGGGTACCCTCAGGGTCAATGTTAGTAGTGGCCAAGATTTAAAATTCTGTAATAAATTGAACATTATTTCATCAGATGCAGTGTGCCATGGCTTCTGTCTTACTTTCACTCATGTCAGTGCACTAAAATAATTCAAGGGACATGGAGTTACTTTTCTTCTCTACTCCTTTGCCACATTAAGTACAAGCAAAGCACACTGAAATAGAACTGACCTGAACAAATGACTGGCGGTTTCTCTTGGGCTTCAAGAGCAAAAAGGTGTTACAGGAAAAATGCAGCCTTTTACTGACTGTAGGCTTTACCCAGAATGGAAAGAAACAGAATTTGTTAGTACTTCTAACTGGAGAAAAACACCTGGCAACTGCCAGCATTTCCTTTGTATAAGACAATTTATAAGAACACTTATATGTACATTAAAGTGCCCAGCTGTCAAATTGAAGAGGAGGTTTGTTCAGATGGTGCTCCACTATATACCAAATGAGATGTATAAACAGTAATAAATACATAATAGTATATTGACCCTAACCCTCAGCAAATCCTAGCCCTTAATTTTGCAACTAGTTTGAAACCTACTAACATTGCTTAGAAATTGTTTTCACTGATCTAGTAAATTATTGTTAATTTATTGTGAACTTTGAAAAGGTGCATCCTGTGGCTTAGGTGTTCACAGTCAGGAAGGAGGGTCCAGTGGATGGACCCTTGTACCAAAGGGCAGTGAAAACAGCAGAAAGAGAGATGATTTGGTGTTTTTAGTACAGACAGCAACCCAGACACTTCATGTAAGCATTGCACAGAATATTAACTGGGCACTGCTAAGAAAACAGCCAGCTAAAATTTAATGTGGTAAATTGGCTACCAGCCAGATGTAGTTTTCTTCACTGTCTGCCAGTATTTTTATTTAATTTTTATCACATAACCTAGTGGGTTTTGGGGGGTTGTAACTCATATTTTTAAGCTACCACAGTCCAGTTCTGTCCATCTCAATTTGATAATTAGATAACCCATGGTATCACAGAATTCACTATGACTGAAGTCAGTGCAGGAGCATTGGTGACTCGCTGAGTGCTCTGTGTTGTTAAGAAAAGGATCTTCTGAGACCTGCTCACAAACGAAGCAGAACTAATCAATCCCTCTCAGACAAGCTGATTACCTGGAAATCAATCAGTCAGGGAGCTTGTTCTGTGGGCCTTCAGGATATGAGCAAAGACTAAATGTAACTTCCAGCAGAAGTGGCACAGAAAACACATTTATGAGGTAAATATCTGTAAGGCAGATGCAGAGAGCACACTGGAGCACAGAAGTTCTTGTTCCTCTCCCAGAATACTCTGCTGTGACATGGAAAGCACAGACATTCCTATTCCATCAGTCAACGTCTCACAGCAACTAATTTCCCACCAGTGATCAGGAAGCTCAGAGCACTCTTTCATCAACACCCAGGGAACTGAACTAGCTCCTGGTGCAGAGCACTTTGCCCTTCTGCTAATGCAGTTTGTGTTTCAGACTCTGTTTATGACAAGCTTTGAATTTTGTCTGGTTTTAACATGGCATTACAGCTGCTGGGTGTTTCACTCTGTTACTGCCAGGTCCAGAGATAGCACAACCTGGGAAAGGAAAACAAGTGCCTGCAGCAACTGATTGACAGGCCTGAAACACCTGGGAGAAGACCATCACACAAGAAATAATGGCTTAGAGAAAAACAAATTAGGAGTCGATTTATATTCCAGGAGACATTTTATTGCCTGCCATTCTCCATCCCACTGAAATATTGTGATGGATTAGGGTGACAGAAGAGAATTGCTAGGTGCTGGTAGCGACAATTTGAACAAGGAGGTGAAGGAAACACACCATGCTCTGCCTCTCTCCAGAACATGGTGAGATTATTAGTCACTGGAGGCACCTCAAGGTGTGTTGTTCCTCTGTACATTCACACTGTGGGCATCCCTAACCCCCAGTTCTGGTGAAGTTTAAGGTCTGTATTCAAAGGTCAAACACTAAGAGGGAACTGAAGACTGAAAGCACTCCCAACAGCATTAGGAAATAACCATAATATAATCTCTTAATATAATCTCATAATATAATCTCTAAATAATATCTTTTTATTTGATACCAAACCCCCTCAAATTTATCAGAGCCATACAAGCAGAGCTTTTTATGCCAGAGGAAAGTGATAGGTGAAAAGGGATGTGAAGACTGGACTAGGCAGGTATAAACTGAATTGTGACTTTCCTAAAGTAGCAGTGGCCTTGACCCAGACTGGGCTCACGTAGTGTGTTACCATGATAACTTGTCCAAAAACCCCAAAGGTGGAGAGGGGAAACAGAAAAGAAAAAAGAACCTTTGTTTCACAGCCCACAGTCATGAAGGGGGATGATTAGAAGCGAGTCAGAATTCCCAAAGCAACGGAGCTGTCAGTGGTAGTCCTGAGACCTCTCAGATCTGTCACAAGGGGTCCTAAGACTGTCATGGAAAGGGAGTCTTTCATCAGACTGGGAGATTTCTGGGGGATTCAGGGTGCTTCCATAAAAATCCTGCATCCCCTCCATCAGCCTGGCTTTCTCACTGAGCCTCTGACACCTGCTGGCTTGTCACTAGAGGGGACAGAGGTTTTCTGTGGCCAAGCTGCTCAGCGTGCACTGAGATGTATCTTCAAGCACAGGTGTTCTGAAGTGAGGTTCAGGATGTCACCCTTGACAGAAATCCTCAAAAGAAGAGGATTTGAGAAGGAAGATGTGCCTGTCAGGTAAAACTGTAGCAGCTGCTGATACACAGCAGCCAGAAAAATAAAGGGCATAATGTCTTACCCTCATCTCAGGGGTCCAAGCACAGTCCGAGCACTGAGCTCGTTTCACTTCATCCTGCCAAAATTAGAGCGTGAAGAAGAACAGCAAAAGAAATTCAGGGAGAAATCCAACAGCCTTTGGGCAACCCTTCAGGAACCAGCTTTGAGCTAGGGAACTGCCTGTTACGTTTCCAGAGTTAGCCCAACAATTGTGTTTTATTCTCTGTAGGTACCTGAGTTGGGTCAAGCTACCAGTTTGCCTTTTAATGCTCACCAAAATACAGAAGCCTTTTGGAGGGGTTCCAATATTGAATCTGAAATCAAGACAATGCCACAAATACCTGGACAGAGGGTAAGAGATGGAATTTCTCCTGTTTCACACCCATTTAAATCAAAGTTCTACATATGGTAGACTCTATATGTCCACCATAGAAAGTTCAATATAGAATTTACATTAGGAGATTTCATTTATGTAAAAGAAAAAACATCCAAAAGTGTATTAACTGAGTTGTAGGTGTGCTGTGAGGTGAGAGAGCAATTATCAAGATCATTATTATAGTACATTAGTGTCTAATGGTGTGTGATAAGGATTGTAAAGTGCCTACTGTGTACTTAGCTATCTTTCAGTTGGCACTCAAAGACAAAAAAATATTATCTGTATTGTGTGTATATGCTGAATGCCTGGGAAAATAGAGAGCAGTATCAAATGCTTATAGATGTAGAGAAGAAAACCAACACATAAACAGAAAAAATTTGATTGCTCTTTCATTTTTATAAACAGCAGTGACAACTTTGGACAAAACGACCCCAAAGCAGGTGCTGAGATGGTGTCTTCAGTAAAGCAATTTCTGTTTCCTAGGGTCTCTTAAAAAAAAAAAAAAAAAAAAAGAAAAAGTGTGTGTGCCCATGAGCATACATGTACAAAAGACTACCAATTTTATATGTGATTTTTAAACAAAATGCATTTCTCTCTCCACAATTGACTTTTTGAGCAAAAGATGTTTGGCTGAATCAATTTGAACAGCAACATGGAGTTTGGCAGCAATCCATTTCTACTGAGATTAAGCCAGCTGCTACTGAATCCATTGATCCTTTTAGCCATTGATTTGTTAATTTAATAAAAAATGAAATTTTAGAATGTGAACAAATTCACAGTGCTGAGGAGACAGGATTTTGATAAGCTCTGCTGCCAGACAAAGCTGGTAGCACTGTCAAATGAAAAAAAATCACACATGATTTAAAATTTTAAAGATTTCCAATGTGGCGGATTGCTTAAAACGTGATTTTAAATAGAAATGTGACCTGCTGAAAAAGCCTCTCGTAATTAAAACTGCATCATCTTAAAACAGCAGATCCACTCCCTTTGTCTTCTAGCTATTAGTACTAGTGATTAAAGCCATTTTACTGCGCTTAATGCTTCTACTTACTTTTGAAAAGTGAAATTATCTTTAGGAGAAAAGAACAGATCCTACTCTTAGTAGAAGGAAACTTCTACTAACCCAGGATCAGGTTCTTGCTGAGACAGCTCCATGCACACCAGCCCTTCACTGTGCAGTTCCCAGCTTTTATTCTCATTCAAGAGCATTTCCATCTAGGCTGAGAATCCACAGCCTAAGCACATGCTCTGAGCAGATGCACAATCTGTATCCCTGGCACTGGGATCTGCTGTCTTGTTCCCTCCTTGAGGCATTGCTGCCATTAGGGTGCCCTCATTTCCTCATTAATTCAGTTCCCACAAATGAACGCCGGTGACTCAGAGGGCCACAGCAAAGGTTGGGTAATGGGACTGCCAAAGTGACAGAGTGACCTCTCCTGCCCATGGTGTTTAGAGCAGACCAGCAATTTACCACTGAAATAGATTTTCCCCTGGAAAAATGCTGCTTGCAGAAAAATGGAGGTACTGGGGAGAAGGGGAAAGAAGAAGTTGTAACAAATTCTGCATCAAGGCGCCCTGTTTTCCTGCCAGCTGTCCTGAAGAACTTGCTGGGGATCAACAACTTCAGCTCCAAATGCTGCCAGGACAGAGGGGGACCTGACAACAGCTTTGAGCCCTTCAGAGGCAAAATTCTCTGTGGACTGGAACTGAGGTCCCATAATACCAACATAAAAATTAAAACAATCAAAGTATTTGATAAATAGGAAATATTACTCTTCAGGAAAGCAGGGTCCCACTTGCATTTTTTTCCCCTTAAAGAATTAGCTAAAACATCAGCGACTGCTCAGTTTAGCCTTCAGTGACACTCACAGATGGCCACTGGCAGCTGCATTTACACTTAAGAACAAGGGTAGAGTAGCATTAGTAAACCTTGATAAAACAGAGTAAGAAATGGAAGAAAGTCCAGCAATGCATGATGGACTGAAGCTTTGTCACGGGCTTTCTGAGGAAAAGGTGAACAGAAGCCTTGACACTGCCAGGGTTTGGCTGCTCAAACTCTTCTCCAAAAATCTGTAGCTGCTACAGCTGAAAAGCACATTCCAAACACACCATTCTACCCATGCAAGCAGTTTCCATGGTTTTTAATTACTGATGAAGGTTCCTAACCACTAGATGGGAAACACAAGTTTCTGTTTAAATGGTTTTCATGACACTACTGCAGTCTTTTCTCAACTGTCTTGCATTGCAACAAAGAGGAGATGCACAAAGAATTGTAGAGGAAATTTAGCAAGGATGTATGTTTTCTCCTCCAAAAATTAAACTAGAAAGTGTGAAAACAGGGGGAACAGCCCCTAGACAACTTCACAAAAGGTTTTTGCTTTCCTCATGGCCCAACTATTGCTTTAGGACTTGGATTATTCTTATTATACCTAATGTTTATACTCGTCATATAACATATTATATCTATGTAGTATTGTTATAAGGTGTATGAGATACATAGGAAAGGTTAACATCCTCCCATTCTACAACATGCTAATAGTGCCAGAATTCAAAGAGCTCTCTCCTGGGTGGCCAAGTGAACAGTTTATAATAAAACACTTACATGCCATGCCAGCAGCTGAGAACACTATTTAAAGAAAAGAAAGAGCAACAAGGAATTAATACATCACTGTTGAGACAAGAGCAACTTGATAAAGGAACTTGGGCCATTTTCCATTCCATACAGGTTTGGTCTATTACTGCAAACATGAACATGGGTAAAGAGCACAATAGACAGGTCAAATTCAAGGAAAGCTTCATGTTTGTGGAGGGACAGGGTGGGAAATCATGGAAAATGCCAAAGCCCATAAAATCTGGGTAAGCATAATGTGAGTCTTGAGGGAACCCATATACACACAAATATTCACTGGCCATGATGTTTCAGTCTCAACAGAAGTAACCCAAGGTCAAAGCTATGAATGGCGTGCAGCCTGTGCAATAAAAATGTAAATATCCTTCATTCTATGGAACCACAAATGTGTTTAGCTACACTGTGGAAATGCTCATCAGCACAGCAAGGCAGAGAGGGATGAGCCTGTTCTTCACAGACAGGCAGTGCAGGAATTGATTACCAGAACTACAGAAAATCAACCCTTGCTGTTGATAGTTTTTCCTGTAGATGTGCACACACCACATCCACAGACAAATCTGCATGGATCAAAGAGAACAAGTAAAAATAAAACTAAAAGTAGATAGCTTATTCATAGGCATCAGTAATGAATAGAGAATTGACAAAACACCTGAAATTATTTTGAACTTATTAAAAAAAAATTTAAAAGCTACTATCTGCTACTTTTCCATCTCAATTTATTTGTTATTTTGTATTGAGACAGCAACAGGTTGGTAATGTGACATAACCAAAGCAGCTTTCCATAGGGCTTAAAGTCAATTTCCCTTCCTAGTCCTGATTCAATCTTTGCCCTTTTATATATATTTAAATATATATATTTCAGTGGAAATCTACCTCATATATATTGAAAAATATATCTTTCAGCAGAAATCTACCTTAACATGAAGATGGCTAAAACTGATAGTCATGCCAAATCCTAAGTATTCCCAGACAGAAAGGTTTATATTTCAAGCTCTGCACTGCAGGAGCAGAGACAGTTCAGAGAGCAGTTCTTTCTAGATATCTTTAAGGATCTTGAGTGACATCAACTTGATGCAAGACTGAGCCTTTCACACATCTGCCTTAGCAACTCCAACCATGAACAAGCATGAAACATTCAGTAAATTCTACTGATGTGATTAAATCAGGCAGAAGTTGGGGTTTATTTACCTGCCCTCCAACTTGGTGATCCTGGAGTCATCGACAAGAAAATAAACAGTGTGACAGTGCGGTGAAGTAGTAGATGCTGTACATTTAACATGCACTTTTATGGCTCTTGGAACACTAAACTTACTCAGGATAGGTTATTAATATGAGAATATTCCAATACTCCTCCCATTCTTTCAAGAAAGCCACTGTTCACAACTTTTGTGTCTGAAGGAGATATAACATTAGCTTACCTTCTAAAGAATGGTGACTAAAATAATGCCATATCTTCTAACACTTCATCCCAATAATAAAACTGAGTTCTGGTGTCATCCTAGATGATTAGGACAGGATGATTCCTGTACCTGATTCTTCAGAACAAAACAAAAAAAGTCTAGAAACTAAACCTCAAGCATAACAAAGAATTAAAACTTTAGATATTTAAATTTAATACACAGTTTGCAGTAGAAGTAGTCAACAAATTTTTGTCTAATAGAAATGAGTAACTTCAATATATGCTTTTCAGAATCAATCTGGCTAGTTCTGTTATAATAGTTAATGCAATTACAATAATGGCTTTTAAATGGGTTTATATTTCAAGTATGATTGTGCTGAATTGAATTATTCCCTACTTATCACACAAATATTGGATGACCATTCCTCATTTTCATCCCACACTTTTAAATTGATTTCCTTCCACTTCAGCACGATTAAATTTCTAAAATAAAGCAGGCAGATACTTCACACTCTCAAGTGCTGCCACAAGTAGTAAATCTTCTCTAGAACGTAACAATAACTGCAGTAAAGTCCAGCCTCTCTACACTAATATGCAAATGCCACGTAGCTGAGGAAGTCTACAGAAAATCATCTGTTCTCAAGACCAGAATTTCACTTAAGTAGAACAATTCAATGTAATTTTTTAGGTTTTCCACTTAGGGATATCTAATTGTTGATGAACTGTTGTTAAGCATGTTTAAAGTGCGATGGAAAAGAACAGGTGCCAGAGAAAAGAAAGTAAAAAAGGGTATAAACAAAAATAATGTGATTTTTCTCCTCAAACTATACAATCAGTTTTAGGTTTTGATTCAAGCACAAATGGATGACTAGGGCTGAGAAATTAAGTAAGAGTCTGCTGGACCCTTAGCAATGACAACTGACAAGCAGCAGCAAGAAAAAAAAGAAGTAGCTGTTGATAAAGGTCACCAAGGCATTTAGATCAATACACAGAGGTTTTCCTTAGGGCTTTCTTCATGGTTCGAAGGAGGGACAGCATCAGAAGCTGGGGAAGGCCACAACCACCAAGAAACAACCTGTATGAATGCAATTGCCTGCATTCTCTGACAATCAAAGAGAGCTGGAGAATCAGACCTTGCAGGAAAATCGACAGAATCACATTTGGATCTGTTTTTGAACGCTCTGCATAAGAAATTGTAACAATAGTTCCTAGTTACAAATCTGAAATAACCAATGCATATGTTTCCTATAATAAAATATACCTGTATCAGATACTGAGAAAGGTCTGTAAATTAGATCTTGTTTTAGCATGCCCTGCCACCTTTCCAATGAGAATTAAACCCCCCAAATCTGAAGTCAGTATCTCTTCTTACTGTATGCCAGAAACGAAAGCAGGAATCATTCCTAATTCTGTGTCTGAGTAACAGGAAGCACTGTAGTTCATTATCTTCACCTTGTTTTTCACAGTCAGCTGCTAGAGGTCACACTTTTCCAGTATGTTCATTCTTCTCTTACAGTCAATGTTTGCAGGGCCAGAGGAAAGAGTGGCTGCTCTGCTGTACCTTGAAAAGGAGCAGATGTGCTCCAGACCACAAAGATTATTGGTTATATGGACAGAGGAGAGGGAGAACTAAAGCTAAGACACCACAACCCCGGGGTTGAATACTGTTAAAACTTTTATTAGTTCCACATCCTCCAGAAACTCATTATCTGAAATAACATTTGATATTTCAAAGGAGTCACAGGGAGCATAAAAGTCTCTCTTACTTTCTGTCCTTTTACATTTTCATGAGAAGTCTAAGTGTATTCAGTTTTCTGATTCTAAGAGGTAATTATATGAATTTTAATTGTATCTCTGCATTTAAATTTACAGTTTAAATAAAGGGTAGGGGGATAATCTGTGTGTATTTTGTGTATTATGTTTTAGTCATACATTTTTAATTTTGTTGTTTGTTTGAGGAAGATGGCTCAATTCAGTATTGCCTGTCAACAATTGGAAAAAAAATATTCTTGATTCACAGAATCCCCAAATAATTCAAGCTGAAAGGAATCTGTCAATCATCAATCAAGTTGATGAGATACAATTTGCACTTGATAAATTCATGATGGTTGTACCAACAACTTCTTGTTCTCATGTGCCTGGATGTGGCTTTCAGGGGGATTTCCTCCACAGTATTCATGGTGATTGAAGTGACAGTGATTGGCCTGGATGCACTTAACCTTGTCTCTCTTGAAGATGGGTGTAACATTTCCTCTTTCCCAGTCACCAGTAACCTCCATGGAGCACTGTGACCATTAAAGGTGCCAGCAGCTTCACTAGGACCTTGCCCAGCTCCCCTGAGTGCATCCAGTCTGGTCCCATGGGCCAGTCACTAGTGAGTTTAAGTGCTCCCTAACTCCATTTCCCAATACTTTGGATGATGTTTTATTCCCACTGAGGCTCAGGGACTTGGAGGCTAAAGAGTGGATGGTGCCAGTTAAGACCAGTAAAATAAAAATTTGGCATTTTTTTTTTTCATCTTTATGTAATAATGATATTTTCAACTTCCTATGCCATTTGGCATCCAGAAGTCCCTCTGACTTAGACTGACACTCCCCAGGCACCTTAAATGCTTTACCACTGTTATGTCTTCCCCCCAATTTCTCATTCACTATGAATGGCAAAAAGCAATTCCCTTCTATCCTATAAAGTGACCCCTTATTTGTTACCTAACCAAACACTGCAAGACACAGGCAAACATTAGGAATCAGCTCGTTTGTTTTCTTGATAACTTGTATTTTTCAAGCCAGTTTGGACTATAAATATTTTGGTCACATCCTACCATCTGCACTGGCAACAACCTCTCAGCTGTCTGCATGCTCAGAACCCTCTTGACACATGGCTTTCATAAGTACTTTGAAGTATGTCACACATGCCAAGTTTGAGATTCTCTGAGCTAAATTTTAATAATTTGCTTCACTACAAGCAAGAGAGAGGCCAGAGAAATCCCCTTATCCAATCTGTTAATTTTCTACTCCGTACTTTCAGTGGAGAATGTGTGATTTGCTATGGTTGAGTTTCTTTGTCTAATCTTACAGAAAATCATCAACATCCATCTGTTTATGCCCCACATTTAAGTGACTTCACTGATCATTGAACAGTGAGCTGTCTTCTGTGGAATGCAAAGCAGAACATTTTTTATTACCCAATTTTTTAAATGCCCACAAAGTTTCATGCTGATTCAAGAGACTGCAGCAACTTCATTCTTCACTTTAATTATTTGCAGCCATATTTTTGTGAGAGCAATAGTTGTCACTTCAATACTGCTCCTCTGATATATATATGTATATATTAAAAATAAATATGTATTATATATGTATGTAGTCTTCTGTTATCAACTTCCTGAAGTAACTGAAGCACTCAATACACTTCAGATTCATATATGTGGATTTGTGATTTCAGTATTTTTTTCTTTTTTTTTAACACTTATTTAGATTTATTTTCAGTGGTTTCACAATTTTTCTAGCAAAATGAAATTAAACTGCGTATTTAATTGTGAAGTTATGTTCTTAGGAGCAATGAAAGCATTACTTTTATTTTTACTTCCCAATAAAGGGTGGGGAGTTGATCCTTGCTGCAGTGGGATTTGGGAAAAAAAAAAAAAAAAGTGCCTGTTCTTTTCTCCTGAAGAGGGTGGCACTCTAACCCACAGCCAAATTGGAAATCTCAGGAGCTGTCTGCAGCTTTCTGCCACAGTTCTCCTTTATTTATGCCACCTGCTGCTGTCCTGTTATAGCACAGGCACAGCAGGAAACGGGAATGAAAGGAAGAGCCACAAACACACACCCAGCTGGATTGTGTTTTCCCAGAGGAGCAGCAGGAAGTAAAAATGATAGGGATTATATTGCCACTTGCCCTGAGGCAAAATGTTAATCGTGGAGGAAACAGCCTTATGCTTTCCTCTCCCAAGGGGCAGAAAAAAGGATCTTTGATCTGGGGAAATTGAGCTTTATCTGCCCCTAAAGGTGGCTCAGTAGCTTATAAACACATATTACTGCATGGGATAGTTAAAATAGCAACATGTAATATAAGGACTAGATTTTTTTCTCAGAAATGAGGTGCTCCTACCTTAAAAGGTGGCATCAAATAATTTTTCAGCTAATCAATAAAGTGGGGGTTTTATTCTAGGACAACTTTTTTACTATAGCAAGTTACTTTTTTGCCTTGATATTGCAAGATATTCTCATTAGATAAGTGCTTAGAATATAAATACCTCTAATAGCTAATGTCTGTGATTTTTAATCCACTTACATATTCTTATGGAACATAGGAATAAAACTAATTTTTAGATGACTAAAGGCGATAAGCTTAAATATAGACACAGAGAAAAACCCCAGTTTTTAGGCAGTCTTGATAACTTTCACTATTGGCATTTTTTCAGTTGTCATTCAACTTCCCACAAACGACCCTGCGATGATGAATTTTGGAGGAGGTACAAATAAGCCCTGTGAGTTCTTTTTTTTGGTGCTAAAACCAGAAAACACTCAGCAGCAAGAGCAGCATGTTCCTGGTATCATCCCAGATCAAACAAAAATCATTTCCCTACACGGCAGTAAATCTTTGTCAAATATTAATCTTGAAATACTAAAACATAAGAAAATGAATCAGATATGACAAAGGAATTTCCTCACCATGAGAGATTTGGAATGACTGTGGAACACAATATGCTTTGCTGTCCCCAAATAACCATTGCTGTCTTGAGGCAAATCTGTTAGGAAATATTTTAGCACCTTTGCTACCACTTTCTGTACTCAGAAGGTCCTTCTGAAATTACAGACAGAAGAGAAGTCCTTAGGATCAATGCAGTTTATGGGATTTTTCCATTGCCTCTGCATGGCTTTGGGTTGTGGCAACTGAACGTATGTACATAGCTCCCTATCAGTATTAAATAGAATTATGAGTGTTCATTGCTGAGAGGAAAGTTCCTTAATTATATTAATTCCAGTGAGCCCAGCGAAAAATGCTACTGACTTGTGTCCAGCACATGTTAAAAGTTGATTAAAGTACAAAAGGTTCGTTTTCCCTACCAAGGAATCACAAGGAATCTAAAACAATTCCACCTCCAACACTACAGTAGAACATCCTATATAAATTCCTTAGCAAGATTCAAACTTACTGGGGGGAAAAGAAAGGAAAAAACCCAGCAAAACTAGAACACCTTTCTTTTATTTGTAGTTGTTTTTCCATCTGTTTGTTTTCCAAAGAAAGCGATAAGAACTGTTCATTAAATTGAATCCAGGCTTGCCAAGACTGTCTTGACACCTGACTTGACACCTGAGGATGCTACAGGAGTTTAAATTCCATCCTCAGAGAATGAACCACAGGCTGGAGAACTGGCAGTGGCTGACAAACAGAAGTGAGACAATGTGGGTAATTTTTCACATGTTTTCCAATAATGATAATGACTTCAGTCCTTGTAAAGGATTAGAAAAAAAAAGCAAGTCATGGACAAAATATCTGCTCTGCTTAGTCTAAAATAATAAAGCTAAGCTAGCCAAATAATGTGGAAAAATAGGAAAAATATATATGTGTAAGAGTATAAAGAAAATCCCTCAAATACTGGCCTTGCACCAAAAACACCCATGTTTTCTACTGACTAGAAAAGCTCAGCTGCTGGCAGATACAGACATCTAGAGCCAGGTATGATGAATTTCACTCTGCTAGATTAGAAAGAACTGGTCACTCAGTTCACCCCCCTGATAAATGACTCTTCCAGGATTAGAGAGATACAGCACTCAGGAGCCAAATAATTACTGGCTATAGGCTCGTGGCTATTGTTTAAGGGCCAGAATAATTTACTGCAGTGCCTGCACATGCCTTATGATCCTAGTAGTGAAAAAACCCCAATAAATCTGTTTTTCCTGAAAGTTGCATTTGTATTTTCAAATTCCATTCCAACACAGGTAGAGCCCACAGTGCTCTCTGCCTCCTACACTCCACACAGCTGGCTTTGCCCTGGGATGCCACAGCACTGAGCCCTCATCCCAAAAATGCCACTCCTGGGCATCTCTGGAGGTGCTCAGGGCCAGGCTGGGTGGAGCTCTGAGCAACCTGGTCTGGTAAAATGTGCCTCTGCCCACGGGAACAGGATGATCTTTATGGTCCCTTCCAATCCAAACCATCCCACAATTCTGTGATCTCAGTAATCACACCAGTATAGATGGTTGAAAATTTGCAGCTGCCAAAATAATTCAAGAACTCACTTTACTCTTTTGCCTTATCCTGCATTACACGTGGTAGCAGAAAATCTTTCAGCAGCAGAACTTCTTTGCTCATCCTTGGAAGCCCACTTAAGTAAATATATGTTCTTTGATGCTCAGTGCTATCCATTACAGAGCTGCAGCATCATAAAGCTGAGAGGACCCTACTACGTTCATCACGAAGTTTCAAATCTGAAATGTATATTTTTTCTTATTCCCACAGGGAAAAAAAACCTGGCAGAACCACTTCTTTCATTTATACTCCTGTACAAGCCAGAAGAGGAGCTGATGATAAAGTGTATTTCAGAACATTAGAAAATGTAGTTTGAAAAGCATTTTTCTGATCTATAGCTCATAATGAAGTGTGCAGAATGATGATAAGGATGAGCTACCCTGAATAAGTACTAATTTCATTCCTCCTTATCTGTCTCTTTTCCATGTCATGGCATCAATTTCAGGTTATGATTACCTAGATAAAACCCTGCCCTTAATACCCTTCAGCATTTTGTGTGTGTTTGTGTGTGTGCAAAGCAATTACAGAGAAGATCATTTGTTTTCTTTTGAGTACAATCTCCATGCCCAAGGCACTGAACCAACGAATGAGAAAAAAAGTTCACAAATTGAAAAATTGCAAGAACTTATGTTGCTGACTTAATTTATTATGGGGGGGAAAAAAAAAAAAAAAGGGAAAAAAGAACTGTCAAAGTGGAGAAGGAACAAGAAGAGTTAAGCACGTGTTGTAAGTCATCCTGAGCAAAGGATCCTGGTTCTTCCCAGACAGAAACAGACAGAGAAAGGATTGCTCAGTTTGATGAGAAATCAAGTAATTTCTGAAACACTGGAAAGCAGAAAAGGAAAAAAAAAATTAGCTTGAAGACACAAGGTATTGTTTGGTTTTTTGGTTTTTTTTTCTTGCCAAGTGATTCTAATGGCACAAGCAAAATGCTAGAAAATTTTGGATTTTCTGGAAGAAAAAGATGTTACATGTGATGTAAAACAATCCTGTTCAGGGCATTTGCAGCCAGTCCAAATGCCTGCAGAGCAGATCTGCAAGGTAGATGCTGCCAAAGAGGGAAAGTCCTTGTGTTTCTTTCCTTTCCTCTCTCAACCTGGCCACTTGGAGCAGCCTCCTTCCTTGTGTAGGATTCAATTATGAGTACACAGTGAGTTGGACCAGCCTGAAGAGTTAAGAGAAAAACTCTGGGGTTTGACAGGTTCATTTTGTGACAGCAAATGGCAGGGCTGATCTCGTTTGCTGTGTTGTTGCCAAATTACTGCTCTGGGTGCCTGTGAAGCTGGGACAGGAGCATGTGGCTGATGAGACAGGCCATGGCTTTAGGCAGACACACAGCTGGACTGGAATAAGGGCACTGTGGAGTGCAATTTGAATTTTTCTGACCTACAACAGTTCCTGTGCACGAGTCACCACAGGTATCATCCCCAGGGAAGGCGTCAACACGAGCTGGGCCAGGGGTTCAACCCCAAGGCTGGATCCTCCTTGTACTGGCTGCACCCGGCTACAGCTGTGACAAATATCTGAAATAAGAGCAAGGGGTCAGAAAATCCCACCCAGGATATTTGTGGAGCTGGGTGGACTCATATCCAACGTGCAGCTGAAGTAGAGAGGGCACAGTTAGGGCTCAAAGGGCAAAGACAAAAAACAAATCAGGAAAGTGGAGGAGAATGTGGCGGAATAACAATTTGCCTGTGGCTGGGAGCCACTGGAAAAGAAATGCAGAAACAGGGCATGGAGGGTGTCTCTTCCTTATGTGTAAGAAAGAGCAGAGGAGGAAAACTGCAGGAGTGTGCAAAGAGGGATCTGGAACCAAAGAACACAGCCTGAGATGGGAGATGGGCGCCGGGATCTCCTGCATGGAGACAGGGCTTGGGAATGAAGAGAGTCTCAGCTGCAGGGGCAGGATGGGGGCAGGTGCTGAAGAGATCCAGTCAGCAGAGCAGCTGGAAAGGGGAATAAGGGAATAAGGAATGCACCTACACGTGCACCTCCTTCTCCACAAACATGAGGATGCCACTCAGAAATCCAAACCCTCCCATTTTAGCTCCAGCAAACGGATGGAAACCACTGAGCTGCTTATTTTCATTTCAGTAGAATATGCAAGAGAGAGGAGCATCCCCCACTGCTCTCCATTACTCCCAGAGGAGGTGGAGGGAGGACAGAGCAGAGCTGAGACAGAGAGGACAGCAGGTCTTGGTGACATCAATGACCTGAACAGCCAGACAGGCATTTTGCTCTCCTGAATTCGCTTTGCACTAGAATCAGCTTCCTCCAAGGTATACATGGAAATCAGTGAGGAATAAACTTAAAATAGCAACAGCACTATGGTCTGGTGAAACATGACTTAATAGGATCAATTAAAAAAAAAATCCTGCTTATATGGTTGATTACAACAAGAATAACTGACTATTTGTGGCAATATAATATGTCAAAGCTTGCCTTCTGTATATCTGTCAGTGTAGATAATGAGCCTCAGAGGGTCTTTTTGCTTGATATAAATTAAACTCCAATTAATTAGACATCTTTATTGTCAAATATAAGTTTTCTCCCATATATTGATATAAATTTAAATTCAATAACAAATATGCCTAATGCATTATTAATAGGATCCTGCATTGTGATAAAAAATGCACATAATTAATGATTACAGATTCAGTAAGCAGGAAAAAAACACAAGTTTTTATATAAAATATAGTGAGATTTTATCTCATTCTCAGATGAAATCAAATGCCACAGCCAGCCAGAAAAAAAAAAACCAAAAACTTGTAACAAGTTATGCTCATCAATAGGAAAGCCAACAAAAATGGAAGGTTTCTCACTGATTTTACATACTCTCTGAAATATCATTAAGCAAACTGTGACCGCCAAAGTAATAAACCTAAGTATCCAGAACACTTTGTACACATAACATTTCTAGTTACACAAACCTAACAGCACGTCCAAGGGGTTTATTGGTCTCCTCTGTACATATTAAAGGGGAAAATTTGCTGTACCCCATACACTCACTCCCCATGAAACTGTAAATTAAAGTTGCCATTATCCAGTAATGCAATGTGCAAAACCAGACTCATAAATGCATTATGCACAAATTCACATCAACACATTCCCAAACACGGTCAGAAAGGAACAGGAAAAGCTCTGCAGGCTGTTTGAACCATTTAAATCCATCAGTATCTTCAGATACCTAAAGAATGCAGTGAGCCACAGGGATATTCTGCTCTGCAGGGAAGCTCTGTCCCCTTGAGCTGTGTCTGGCACAGCCCATGCAGCAGCAGGAATTTCCAGAGTGTGCAGTGAAGGTAAAAACCTTCCTCCAGCTATGAAACTTTTAGTGCACTGGAGCTGTAAGCTCCAGGTTTACAAACACAGGACTGATGTCAAGCCTACTGAAGGCAAAGGGAGCCCTTCCATTGATTTTCTATTAGTTTTGGCTAAGTCCCTTAAGTCAACTCATTGGCTAAACAAGCCAGACAAAAGAAGCAGGAAACATGAAAATGTGGTAGATGTAGACTTCACATAGAAGATTTTGGGTTAGGTCTAAGTTTTGGATGCAACCGAATGCTTAAGACAGACATCTTAATTTTTTAAGAAAACAATTTTCTCACTTTAACTAATTTAAAAGATCAGTTGTGATGCTACTATAGCTGTAATACGCCCAGTACCTGCTCTGTTGTTTGCAGGAGTTAATGTAGTAAATGCTGAAGGAAACCAAGCAATAGGAAAATATATTTAAAATTGGCTTTCCCCCCCCCGCAAAATCCATGTGGCTGAGACTTATTTTAAATTTTGTGCTAGTACAGGCTCTGTGTTGACACTTTGGTATGGGTTGAAAATTTTGCCATCACAGCCTCTACCTTACAAAAACTCAGAGAAGCCTGGTGACATTAAAATATGTTCAGAAGAGATTTTCTTCTCCTCTGATTTCAGTCTTGATTAAAAATGATCAGGTTTGTGACATGTTCAACAGAAAAATCCTTACTGGTGTGTATGTATTCTTAAAAGTTATGAGGATAAACATTTTTCTGTGACCTGATGACATGTTCAAAATCTTCTGGCCAATATGTCCAGCTCTGAGCTCCAGGGCAACTGGCTTCAGTCTCTGTTCTGCAGGTGTCTTCAGCCAAATGACCTTGTCCTCTCAACTACAACATCTCCAAAGTGCTTCATAAACATCTTGCAATTATCTCAATAATGGGATTTACTCCTTGTAACACACACATGGTTTTTTGTAAATAATCAGCTCAGGAGTGTGCCTGCACAGTCCTGATCTTTTCAGCTGCTCAGAGGTAAACACACAGATGGGAAGAAAGGACAGGCTGCTGTAATAATTAGCCTTGAAAATTCTGAGCAGGGAAAATGCACCAGCAGCATGTACTGAAAATACAAATCTACAGGTTTCAGAGAAAGCTCAGCTCCTCCTGGTGCTCCTGAAAATTGTGTCAACCATCAATCTGTACCTCTGAAATCTGGCTACTCAGTAACTGCTTCCTGAAGATTTTTGGAAAGATATATACACACATCAAAGGAACTTCAAAAATTGGACTGGTGTGCTTTTGGCAATTTTACTCTAATCCCAACTTCTACACCCCAAAAATTGGATAAAATCCATATACCAACTGCCTGCTTTGTACAGATTTGCTACTTTTCTTTCTGCGTGTTATAGACAGTAACTTCTCATGATGATGTGCGCTGTGAAATTGCATAACCAGCAACAACACTTTCAGAAATTATTTTAATTTGAAAACTGAAAATCTGAATACTATGGGATATTTAATTCAAAGCCACTGATTGCCTTCTAAAATGGAACCACCTGCTAATCTGTATTTGGTTTTTTGCAGTTCACTGCTGTAGAAGTTTTTACACCCACAGTGCAGTGAAAGGGAACAGTATGCATATATGCATATAATATAACAATGGGATTTACTGCTGTTATATATCAAAATACAAAATGAGATGTCTCAAAAGTGCAAAAAGCAAATGCTTTATGTCTTAGATGAATTACAAATAGATGTGAAGTTCTACACTGAATTTGGACTGAAACTGGAATCAAAGGAATTCCTCATTAACGTCACAGTGTAAGCTTATCAGAGTCAGTCCTTGCTCCCTGAGAGCCTCTGCAAACATTTATTTAGAGCCTCCAACCTTTTCCAGGAGATACCTGACCCCACACTGGGTGTTGTTTAAACACATCCTATTTACTCCAGTCCAGCATTTATGACAAGTCACTGAGCTGCTTAGAAACACCACTTTGCATCCTTTTCCTGACAAGGACTGCCCTTCATAAGACTTCAACCTTGACTCCCCAAATACAACTGCTTCTTCCACATGCTAGACAACCTTTAATCTGTTTGATATATGCCACAGTAATCTGCACTGCTCTAGTTACTCCATCAAAATTTTGTGCAGTGTTCAAGGCAACACAGAAGACCACAGTAAAGACATGATAAAAATTAATGAGGTAAGGAACACTAAGGGGTGAGAGATCTTAGAGATTTAATTTCTTTCTATTTTGTAACCCAGTCACAGTCAGTGGATACTGGACATGAAGTGAATATAAAAAGTGAGATGCCTTCTTTCCAAAAATCATCTCGCAGATAGATGATGCTTGTTGCTGTAAGAGCCAAAATAAGCACATTAGTCACACTTAAAGAAAATCATGTCTTTATATCAATAATTTTCAGAATAATTTATTAGAAAAATGTTGAGACATATAATTTCATGATCACAAAGCTCACAGCAATATACTTATTAGATATCCAGATAGCAGCTACACTGCTGATGATACCACATCTGTGGAGAACCTCATCTTCCCTCTGAGATGTTTAGTACTGGCTTTATCAAGCAGAGGAAGCTGAAATGGTCTATGTCAGAAGGGCAATGCCTATTTTCCTATTAGGTGAAATGTGACCCAGCTACTAAGACAAGACATGCACAGTAATATAAAAATCAAGTAAGATGTTACTACAGACAAAGACAGTTTTTCACTAATTTTTTTTTAAATGAATGTGTAATAATGATTTAGTTTCTCACAAAAAAAAACCCCAAACAAACAAACAAAAAACCCCAAACAAACAAACACCACAAAAAAAAGTGCTAAGAACTGTCACAAGTATATTTCCATAACAGCCAAAACAGTCATCCACTAGAAGAAAAACTGGAAGAAATTTAAGGCTTAGTTTCTTCCTGCAAACAAATTCACTATTTTTTCCTTAACAGACCCTTCCAAGCATTAGGTTTTCATTTAATGACACCTTTTCATTAGTCACTTGTAGTCTGAAAAAACACTAACAGTAGCATTTACTGGATAAATAACTCCTTCTCTCTCTCTTAAAACTCTCAGTATTGATTTTCACAGTTTCAGCTTTAGTTTGATGAAGTCTTTGTTGGTTAAAGTTACTCATTGTTTTATCTGACTATTTTTTAAAGGGGGACCGTTTTTTAAAGGTTTCTAAAAACCTTTTTATCTTACAGTGGGCAGGCACTGAGCTTACTGCAAGCAGACACAGAGATCTTGTTTTTCAGAAAACCCCTGTGAGTTTTAGGTGACTCTTTAGAAGATGTTGTGGTTTAGGTATAAGAGAAGCCCCCCTAAAGCTGTCAGCTGAATATCAGGGGAGGGGACCACCCATTAGAGGCCTCGGAAAAGACAAGAAATTTTCATCTTTTCTGAGAATTCCTGAGGTTTAAATGGATCCGTGGTGAAATTTGCCACTGACCTCTGCACTCAGGAGCAATAACCTCTTCATAAAACACAGTGATCTCTTAGGGATTTATCAACTGTAATTACCTCTTGACAGAACAGGAAAATGAGCCTCTTAAGTTAAGACAGACCATAAACAATCAAAATATGGTTTTGCTTCTTAAGATGAACCCTCTTGCCTTCAGTCCTCACAGCAATACACACTGCCTCCTCTACATTCCATATGCTATGCAGAACAGCCCCAAAGAAATCAGGATTGCCCCTGATTTTTCTTTCATAACGATTTCATGTAGTAACAGCCTTTAAAATGCAGATGGACATGTTTATGATATTTTAGCTGAATGCCAGTTTGCAAGCCCATCAGAACAGAAAATAAATGACATGCAGGCATCACACATTTACTTCAGCAGGAGCAAAGAGGAACTCTGAACACTCACAAGTCAATTTATTATTTGCACATAAAAAGTGAAGTTTAATCCTTGCTATGCAAGTTTCACTAGAGTAATGGATATAATGGATATAATCTGCTTAACATGAACAATATTAGAGTACTAAAAAAACTCTCAGGAATCTTCTGCACAAAACCAATATGCTGCTACTACTATGGCATGCTTCAGTCACATAAATTACAAAAAGCAGTAAAATGTTTTACAACCTGACTACAAGATCATCTAACTTTAATCAAAAAGTTAATCTTAGTCTGCAGGTTATACATGAGCTTTGTGATTTTCACTTATTTCATTTTTGAAATTAACTTATTTCATTCACTGATTTTATTTTATTTTAAAATATGATGAAATTCAAATGACACTACACATTTTAGGATGTAAAAAAATCTGTGAGATAAAATAATGTATGCAAGAGTATAGAATTTTGATGTTATTCTAATAATAATATAATGCAGATGTTACAAACTAAACTTTGATATATTCACATCTCTGAATGTCAGTCTCAGAATATTGATCAAAGCCATAAAGAGTCCAGACAGAATGCTATGAAAAATCTGCTAAAATGTCTGAATTTGGCAGCTCAGAACAACCTGATTAGAAACAACTCAACCAAATTGATTTTCCAATGCAACAGGTGAATGGATTTCAAAAAGTTTGCTACGTGTTCTTTAAAAAATACTGTATATTATCCCTGCACTGTTCTGTTTTGCAGTAGCCCAGCAAATACATGGTACAGCTGATTTCATACTTAACATCATAATTAAGAAAATACCCCATCCTTTAGAAGAATTCTATCGTCTCCCCACGTAATGAGCACATTTGGAAGATTTTAAAAGCTGTTACCTAAAACAAATGGAACGATTACTGCAGTGTTACAATGTGGTGCATCTGCTCAATATTCAGATGTAATAGCCCGAAGGTGCCTGTTTACCCATAAATATAATTCCACATTATTTCCTGTTGCCTTTCTCTATAACATTATCTTAGAGTTTCTTTCAAGTCGTGGAGAAGACCTCTGATTAGAAGTGCTCAAGAAGAATATGGGAAGTTCCTTGTTTCTTCTTAGTTTATTTTGGTTGAGGGTTGTGCAAACAGAGGAGAATTTGACTATAATAAAGCTCAGTTTCTCCTTTTACATGCAGTTGACATTTTCCCACTTCTAACGATTTTAGAGTTCCCTTTCTGTTTCAGTACAATCAAGTTCCTGAGGAATGGTCTTCAGATAAAGCAGTGTCAATTCACGACAAAGCTGCCTTGAGCACCAGCATAATTTCAAACTATATAAACTGTTCTGCCCTTCCTTTTGTTCAATCATCACAGTGTGGGAGGCTGGTAAATAGAAATGAATCTAAAGAAGATGCATCAACTCTTCAAAGAAGTAAGAAAGAAAAAAAGCAAGAAGAGAAAACAACCATTATACAACAATCTGATGAATCCACTGTTACCAAATCTTCACCCATTAAGATACATTCCTACACCAGAAATGACTTAAAAACCTTTGTCTCCTAGAGGGTAGAATCCAAAAAAAAAATGAGAACTTTTCAAGATATGCACTCAGGCATGATGAAAGTGATGTTCTTTAACACTAAGCAGAAGTCTGAGCAACCCTACAAAGCTCTCTTCCAAAGAGAGCTGAAGGTGGATGCACAGCTGAGTGCAGCAGAATGCAGAGATTTGAACCCCAGGGCAGAGAAAGGCAGAAATGACAGAAAGTGCTGCGGGAAACCCCAAAGCAGTGGGTGCTGCTCTTGCTGGGCCACATTCACTGGGCAACAAAAGCTCCCATTCTTGTGTCAGCCACCTACGGGATCCCTGACTCTGCAGTGAGTTTCCTCTGTGGGAAATGACAAAAGAAAATGCAGTTTGAGTGTAATTTGCCTAACTTCATCTCATGTCACAAAATAATCTGAGGGGAAAAAAAAAAAAGTCTATTTTAGTGAGGCAGCAATCAACCTCCAAGTAAGAAAGTGTTGAGCGGTGAAAAGACACAGATGGTTTCCTACTGCCATGTTTTTATTCATTAATTCAATTTTGGATTCAAACACCAGCATAATTATTGTCAAGAAATGTTCAAACTTCATTCTACTAAACTGTCAGTTATAACATTGTAATATATTATGAAATTCTTACCAGAAGGAGTGAATGTGTTCCTAGCAAAGCTAAATTATCAGAAGTAAAAATTCAGAAAGAACTGGATGAGTCTCATGTATTTACAAGGAAGTCTGATTTATGCTAAGTGAAGACATGGATCTAAATCATTATCAGAATAAACTTCATGATCTTGGTGTATGCCTTTATCTTTGTCATACTAAAAGAAAATCTACATCATCTATCTTTAAAAGATTCTTTACCTTCATATTTAGGTTTTATGCTTCAGAAAGCATAATTGGAATTAAGCTAATATCAAGACTAATGAAAATAAAGAGGGACAACAAGGAGTCACTTCATCGATTATTCAGTCAAAACTTCAGAAAAAGTCAGAAGGCATTCTAGCAGATAGACTCAAAACAAAGTTACTTCCTTTTTATAATTACTTTTAAATATAATTAATGCTCAGTGCCAGAGCAATTCGAGGATGACCTGATTGTGCAGAAAGTGATGGTTATTCAATAAATGACACTTTCTAGAATCAGGACTAAATCATTATCTGCAATCAGCATTTATTAGTCAACACCATTTTATGAAAAGCACGCTGAGGGGTAGGAACATTGTTTTACAGCTAAGTGTTAACATAGCAGAAAAATGCAGTTAAATTGAGACAATAAAGGCAATGAACACTAAAGCAGGTTTAGGCTGAACTGACCCAGTGAATGCAGCTTCATAACACAGCTTCTTGTCCTAATCAAAAGAATGTAAGTAGATCTCATGAAGGCCATTTATTTTATTCTCAAGGTCAAAGTAATTTTACTTCTATATCCTGATAAACTGTATAAAATGTCCATTCAAACATGGACCTTTCAACTTAATTCATTTTCACTTCTAGGTTTGCACTTCAAGGGAGTTTACCCAGCTCAGCATCCTAAAATGACAGAAATGTTTCAGTCAGTTGGCTTCAGATATTTTATGTTCCTACAACTGATAACAATGAAAATGTTTTTTACTTTATCATTAAAGCATAAACTGAACTACTTTTTTCCTTTTTTTAAGCAAGCCTGCCAAGAGTTCTGCCTAAATATCAAAATTGAGTCTTGATTTCTGTTTATAAATGTATAAACATAAATGGCACATTACAATTGCCTATCAGTGTGGAATCCAGGCTGTCACTATTTTTGTGATTCAAGCTATTTAGTCAATGGCAACTTGAGGGGTTTATTTTCTGCGTCTTGAAAAATAACATCTTGCCTCTTTGAAGTATTGCTTTGTAGGCTGTTAAAAAAAACATATGCTGCTATTTTGACAATGTAATGAAGCAGGGATGAAAAATACGTGTGAGTCCTTGGAATATTTATTGCAAATAAAAATGCAGGATTTTGTTATTATTCATTACTATTTTAGAAAGCCACACTGTAGTGGCTTGTACAGATAAAGATATAAATCCCCATTCTTAGAAAGCTTTTGGAGCAATACAAGGCACATTAAAGGACGTCAATGCTTTAGGTTTAGGTTTCTGCTTCAGGGATCAGAGAGATGTTCCCCTGTTAGAACCAATAAATATATTAATTTTTTGATTATTGTAAAGCATAATGGAGAACAAAATCCATTTTCATTATTTAAATTCAGAAAGTTTGAGTTTTATCCTTTTGTGGCCAGAAACGTAGCTGCTTACTAATCTTATAATGGCTATTGCAAAATCAGTAACAAAACAGGAGTAGATATAGAAAATTTCTTTTGAGAGAAGGGAAAGCACAGGGAAATAGACTGTTTAGTGCTGTATGGCAAAAAAACCCCCTGGTAACTGAGTAAAACAGAAAATCAAGTTGAAAGGCACTGTCTGTGGTTGTGTGAAGCAAGACAGAGTGAACAACATCTTCAAAAAGAGGGAGAAAAAGCTTCCTTGTGTAGAAAGGAAGAGATGAACCTGGTATGAAGAAAAGTATAGTAAGAATGACAAAAATAAAGCTAATGGAAACTAATTGACAAGACCTATACAGCCAGTTTTGCCAACTGTGTGGGTGAAGGTTCAGTTAGTCAAGTCTGGAACTGCCTATGGAAGAGCAGACTCATCTTTGTGAGGAATTTTACAACACAAAAAGAACTGAAGAGAGTCAAGATTTATGTAAGAACCTAAGAAGGCAGCAGAAGGGAAACAAGAACTGATTTTGTGGTTAGAACCTGCCAAGAATCATCAAGGAAATCCAAACTGCCTTTCCTCTCTTCCACACATGCTGCAACAAAGGCATCTTTGCTGAATGAGAAAGTTTCAGCTTTATCCACACAATCATTCTGCAGCAGCACCATCTCCTCCTGTTCTTGCACCTCCACAGAGCTGGAATTGCCCTAAAAGCTTGACTGGTGCATGAAGCAGGGAAAAACCCTACAGCAGCCTCGTGTCAAAATAAGGACACGTTTAATAAGGCTAAAGAACTGATGTTGTGTTTTTTTTGGTTGTTTTTTAACGGGTGCCAGAATCTGGTATTGATGGTATTTTGTTCGAGTTCTTGCCTCAAAACCAGGTCAGACATGCCAGAGTTAGGCTGTCCCTACTAACCCTCCAGTCCTTCACTCACAGCTGAAATCCTGCAGCATTTTCTGCCACTGAGTTCCCTGGCATTTGTTCAGTATCCCCAAGTGTGCATTTCACAAAGGTTTTCTTCCCCAAACTTCTGCATCTCCCCATATCCTCAAACTTCCTTCTCCTTGCAGCCCTGAGTGCTTAGAGGCTTCATGCTCCCAAAGCAAAACTTCTGCTTGGAACTTCCATATTTTCTTCCCTCAGATAACTTCCTATTAGCTCCAACATGCTTTCTGTTCATTTTTTAACTTTATCCTTCTGTACTCCAGCCAAATCCACTCTTACTGGCCACACTGGTGCTCATCCCCTCCCCTCCCCTTGGCTGCTGTGTCTGGAAAACCCCAAAATGCAGTTGGTGCTCTGCACCAAAAGCAACACCCCAGTATCTGTTTCTGACATGGATTTCAAAGGTTTTAAAAATAACCACCCTGGACAGGACAGAAGAAGGGAAGACAGCAGAAGGTGACTTTTTGGAAAATCCTCATCCAGCCTCACTGGCATGAAACACCAATTGCTGTTATGTATTCACAGTCCCCCAAATGTGAGCTCCTACATTACTTATTTATTTCTTATATAAATACATATTCACTAGATATAAACAAAGTGGTTAAATGGATGTTTCAAAACTGCTGATGTACTGCAGCAATTGGCCTGAGACTGAAGCAAAGCTGGAATTCTGTGCAACAGGCTCCAATATTTTAGCTAATTCCTAACAGCAGTGACAGCAATGGCTACAAAGCTTACTGGAAGTGTGAAGGCACTTTTGATGGTTCACTAGCAATAAGTATACAAGTGCAACAATGAAATGAATTAATTAAAAAACCCTTATTATCTCAAAACAGTTTGCATTCTTTCCTCAGCAATTATTTCGCCTTTACAATATTGAGGATGGGAAGAGGAAACACTTTTTGCTCCATCTGACAGCAAAGACCTGCAAATACCGTGGGCTGCTACTGCAGAGTTGTTTTTTTTATCTGATGCAGTTGTTTAGCAACTACAGAAGAAAAACAACCTGACACTATGCTCACTTGCACACTTCACTTGGAATATATTGCTACCATTATTCAGGAGTGATTCTAAATGCAACTACTTTGTATAAAACAACCCAAAAAAACCACTCACTGGTCTAACTGCATCAGAACAATCAGCAAGACAGGAGGTGCCCTGCTTTCCAAAGATCCCTGTTCCAGTTATGTCTGCACACACACCACCACACTGCAGCATCAAAAACTACCTAAAAAGAACTTGTCCTAACACCCAAATTAGGATTGAGTATCCCGGAATAACACTAAATATACATTCATACATCAAGGCACAATGTATTACAATTTTTGGGTACAGTAACTCCTCTTACAACGTAAGTTAAGAACCTGCCTATCCTGATCTGTTCCTTTTGCCAATAATATCCTAAATGAAATATGGAATTTGTCATTAATAGAAAAAATATTGCTTTTTTAAAGGACACTGATGTTCTCATCCTCTACAGAAGTATTTTTTATTATTCACTTCACTATTATATACAGAATTTGTTATTGCCATCTATCTGTATATTTAGAAAGTATTACAGAAGCTTGATGTGGTGTACATATACTGTAAGAAACTATCTGCATTTAGCATAAAAATAAGTTAAGAACCTAAACTAACTTAAGGTGGGTGCTTCATGAACAGCAGGGAATTAGTGATTAATTCAGATTTTCTATATATAGATGTCTTCTATATTTAAATGTCTATTAATGAAGTATTTTGTTTATATATGGTTCAGTAAATAAACAAATTCAGGCTTAAAATAAAATTTGGCACACCTTTAAAAAGCAGGTCTTGGATGTCACACTTCTCCATTGTTAAGCTAATTTTTCAAGAGTCTTAACATCTCACAGACCCCAACAACAATGATGTGAAGAGACTGGTCCTCAACATTACAGAAAAAAAAGGCTCTGAAAAATGCCTTTGTGGGACAAATAAAGGGATCCCTCCCTCTTTAGGGAAAACACTGAATTGTAAGGGCCATTTGTATCAAACTGCACTCTCGCAGGAGATGGAAACCAAATTGTGTGCATCAGAGTTACTGCTAAAACAAACAGGAAAAGCTAAGTGCAGAAAAATTAGTTGGGCAATACCGTGAGATAATGATCTGCTTGGGAATGTAAAAATATGTTAATAATCCAAGATCATCCAGTTCCTTCAGGAACTACATGTCAAATTATGCCTTACATTTATTTTGTAACAGTAATGTACCAATAATTTGTAATTTTAATAGTTAAATCCTCTCAGGGCTGAAACTCAGCATCAGAGAAAAAACCCCACAATTTACTTTTTCCTTTATGATTTTGAATATTATTGCTTTTAGCAATGTGTGTGCATATTTAGAATTTCACACACATGCTTAAACAAATCACTGATATAATATTTTAAATATGAATTTTACAGGCAATTAACTCATAGTGTTGTTTATTTCCACCTCAGTGTTCAGTTACAATTTCTGTACAATTCAAAGGAGTTACAGCTCCTTTTTTTCCCATTTTTCCAGCCAGACACACGAGTATGGAACAGCTGGGATCCCACACTATTTTACTTACACAGCTGCTGAAAATGAACCAGCCCTCTTAGCCAAGAAGAAAAAGGGAAAAAACAGGAAAATATTTGTACTTATGACCATGCTGAAAAACTCCCAAAACAGCACTGCTCATAGCAAGCTTTTGGGACATGGCTTTCCAGAGCAGCCTACTTGATTCAAAACACACTGGAAAAGCAGATCTCCATCACTCTCCATTCCTGGTGATCTACCAGGCATCAAAGCTTACTTAAAAAATTCTACCTGAGGTTCCATTTCAAGCAGTTCAAAGCTAAACCTTTTGCTGATATGGGGAATGCTGACCCATTCGCTGAATATGACTGAATTAGTTTTTAAGGACAAAGATTTTCTGAAATGTAAAAGTAGAGATTCAGACCAAAAAAACTCAAAAACAACCCCAAACCAGTGGTCTGTTTTGTAGCTGATGTATCACGATATATATACCATTATCCATCTGCCTCTCCAGGCCTTCTTTCTGGAATAATGCTGCCAGTGAGGGCTCTGCCAACTGCACTTGCAATTTTCTTTCTGTTTTAAATAGCAGGCAATTTCAGATCCTGCTTACATTACTCATATGATTTTCTCCAACTGAAAATCCTTCTGTTACTCTTTTCCACCAAAAGAGGAAATGCTGTTTGATTCGCAATCTGTTCCCTGCTTCCCAGATTTTAAATTTAGGGCCTCCTCATCAATCAGTTTGCTATTTTCTTTTAAGAAACAAACCCTCATCTCGACCACAGCAAAACAGAATGAGAAAAGTAAGTTACTACCACCTCAATGCAGCACTCATACTGAATATCAGACGAGCTGTACCCAAAAGAACCTGCAGAGGGATGAAATTAAACAATGTTTAAGCAGATCACCTAAACATTAAAAAGAATAGTGATGAAAAAATAGAGAGCATTACAATCCTCAGGAACAAACTACAGCAGATACAGAGCTAAACTTTGTTTCACTGTTATCATTTCCTTCCTTGTCAAAGAAGCAATTGCTAATTTTTTATCTTAATTGCCACATTACTGATCTTTTTCTTTCCAGTACTTGGAGAAGCAAAAAGGTAGGTAAGATTGATTTTGCATCTACACATAAAGGGATGGCTGATGATTTCGGCCTGAGGGTCTTATTTCTTATTTTAAATTAAAAATATTTAGTTATGTGAATGAAACAAAGTAGTCTGAAAATTTTAATGACTCCTAAACTACTTTCTCCCCCTCAAAGCTAGAACATGAAGCAGAGATGCTCAGGGGGAAAGTTTTAATACTCCAAGGGTTTCATCTGATAAATAACTAGTAAAATATTTCTCTAACATAATTGGCACTGAGAAATTAATCTTTTGCAAATCTCACTAATAGAAAAGGGTGAATATCCTGAAAATGGCTTTTTGTTGAATGAAAAAAACCTCCTACCCTTTAAAATAAAATTCTAAACTTAAAAAAAAAATAGTTTAGTACAACTTAGGAAAGGTTCATGCAGTTTTTGTATTCATGACCAAGAAACTAAGATAACACTAGTTACCCAGATGGACTGTAACTTGGAACTTTTTCACTAACAGGGATGTAATCTTCAGGGACAAAAAGCCCACAAAATTTCAAAGCCACTTTATTACTCCAGGGAGAAAATAGGAAACAGCTCATGTTCTCGATTTAAGACTGCAGGGGCCTAAAGCTCACCAATTCCAGCTGCTGCCACCGTGCTCAGAAGGCACCAAGTGACACAAAAGGAGCAGCTGGTGCAGTCCAGTGCAGCCCTGAGCTCTCCATTCCAAAGAGTTTCACTGGGGAAGGATTTCTCTACTTTTTTAAACAGAAAAATTGTGGAAATACTGGCAAAGACAGCTCCAAAGTCCTTTACCCTCTCCAGCAGGTGACGGAGGGACCTGCACCTCCTTCAGCCTCTCCCAGTGTGGACACCCGGGGAGGGGCAACTGGAAATCAGGGCTACAAAAACCAGGCTGGAAATGAGCTGTGGGGTTCCTGTGGCTGGCAGGGACTTGGCTAATTTAGTGATTGTAGTGGTTTAATTTCCCTGTTTAATCGAGGTGCAGCTCAGCTTGCAGCCAAAGGAGAAGCAAGCTCCTGTTATTACTACCCAGGAGATGAGAAATGCTGGAAATGGGGGGTCTCCCTCATTCTACCCCTCTGGGAAGCTGCTTATCTCAAAAGCAGATTAAAAATAAAAACAAAACTCCAAACAAACAAAAATTCTAGTAATTATGATAGTCAAACATGTGCTAAACTTAGACTTTAGAGAAAATTCACCATCCCATGTATAAAAATGCTGTATATTTAAAATAAATAATAACACAAGGCTGGCCATCAGAATTGTTTTAAACTAGAGGAATAATATCCAGCTCTCTGGCTAAATTTAGGAGAATCAAAACAACCTTTTAGATACTCACTGAATTTTAGAGAGAATTTTAATAACTGAGCTTCCAAACTGCCTGGGATCACTGAAAATATTAGTAAATGCAATTTTATTAGTAAGTGTAAATGACAATTCAGACAATCCACATCTTTAACATAAATAGCTAAATTCTAAGGAGAAAATATGTTTGTTACACTTTTTCACAGGCACAACCCTGATTTTGGATTCCTTAATGACAACTGCTAAACAATGAAGCTAGACAAAAACTTGTCATAAACATAAAAGACATTGCTGTGGGAAGTTATTTCATGAGCTGCCCAACAGAATTAAAAGAGGAAACAGTTTATAAAAGAATAACTTAATGTGAAAGTATTTTAACCTCCTCCCATTATATTGACTGCAGTAGAAGCACAACCTTTTGCAGAAACAATTAAATGATGCTATTCTTAATCTCAGTTAAAAATGCTTTAAAAAAAACCCCTATCACTTTAGAAAAATGCCTTCAGCTGAGAGTCCTAAAGTTAGTGCTAATAGAATAATGTTTATTTTAATGAACTTCCTCAAAAATGAACCTGTTATTTTGGCAAACAAGGCTGTGTAGTGGTGTTCTAGAAATAGGTATCACAATATTAACAATGATTATTCTGAATTAAAGATTATACCTACTGATTTTTGCCTTCAGTTCACTGGAATAATTTATAATAATAAATCTCTATTAGCACAAGTCAGCAATCAGAGTCCCTCTGAAAAGCCACCTACTGAAACAACTAAAAATGAATTCCATCTTAACAAGAAGCACACAGCTCATTATATTTTAACCTGATTATTAGTTTTCTAATATTATTATTCCATAAAAATCCTGGGCTAGTTTGCCACACAGTCATCTGTTCTTCCAACACCACCTTTAAAATAAACAGAAATACCCCCAGGAAGGCAATTTTGTTAAAATGTGTTTAGCTCTGATGCTAATGACAATAAAAACCCACACACATCTAAAAATGCAAAACATTTGGCCAGCACTAAGTGTGATTAGCTACTAATTTGCCTTTTGTTTATCTCTTTCTCTCAGTTTGAGATGTTTATTCTCAACCAGATCATCATTATATACCTTTCCTGAAACTGTTTCCCATTGCTTTAATTGGAGATAAGCTTAACATCCCAGTGTTTACACTCAGAAGTATCTGTTCTGAAATGTAAAAAGCTCACTATTCTCTGATCTAGAAAATAAATACATAAATATATATAATTTATAGGCACATCAAATGAAATAGAGGATTTCTCAGAGAATTTTCTTTTAATTTTCTTTTTTTTTTAAATGGGGTTTTAGCTAAAAAAGATACCTATTTTGAACTTAATTTTCACACCATACCCACACTGTTTCAAAAGTATAACTTGAAAAGAAATAGCCTCAGGTGGTTACTGCCAAAGATATACCTGCAACTTCTATTTAAAATAATGGTTTAGAATACTGTTACCTTGAAAAATAATGCTTATTGCAAGATAATTTTAGGGAAAAAACTGCTAGTATGGAAATAAAAGCTTTGGGTTTTGCCTTGCAGAGATTCATTCTCCTCTGGGAGCATGACCACAGTGGGATAATTAGTCTGACATTTAAGCATCAGTTTAAATCCTTTTGAATTGTTTATGCCCTTGAAGGGAAAACAGCTGATTATGAACTTAAATATTTTTCATCAGTCTGGGCAGAATCCTAGGTTTCCAATATGTAGGTAAGTCACCAAAACAGATTCAGCCATATTTAATTTTAATAAAACCTAATAAAACTGAATAAAATTTAAGTATTTGTAAATCTTTTTCCTTTGACAAAGCATTCCTTTATTGCTTCCAATTTATCTTGAAATGGTATGGACCACTCTGTCAGTGGACACTGAAGGAAAGGTAGCTTAATAGAACAAGTTTAATTTAAATAAGCCTCCTGAATTTAAGTTGTGTGCTGTGCAGGTTTTTGGCACAAGTGACAGAATGCCAAGTATTAAGGGGAAAAAAAGCGCCAAAAATTGAAAAATATACTGTTTCAAGAAAAGATTGGAGGGAAATAAGTTACATTTGGTATGTGACTGGAGGGGTTGTTAGGTCTGATCTTTAACATAAGGACACACAAATTTTTCAGCTCCCTCTGGTCCAGATGGCTCCGTGCTTGTTTTTACCTCAGCAGGCAGCACTCCTCCCTCCAGCCAGCCCCACCAAGGGAAGCTGCACCTCCTGCTGCTGCTGGAAAGCTTTGGACACACTTGGAAAAGGAGGAGAGGGGAAACACCCCAGCCTAGGACACCCCACACCTCAACCTTGCCAGTTCCCAGCACTCTCCATCACTCGTAGGCCACCCCATAAAGCAGAAAAACAGGGAGGATGTTGCTTAATCAATGCAGTTCCTTCATTATCCCTTTCCAGCTGCTCTGTGAGAGCTGCATGTTCCTGCAGGTGTTTCTGAAAGCAGCTCATCCAAGCATCCAGGACCTGTTGAGCAGCTGGCAGGGGGGCAGCTGCTCTGACCTGACCTGCAGCAGCTGGGCAGCGACTGGCCTGGAGCCAGCACAGCTGGCATCACCCTGCAGCCAAATTCCTGCGTCTGGAGAGGTGACATTTAGTGTTGGTTTTTCATGCTGGCAGCTCAGAACTCAGCCACGTGCCATTTAAGCTTTTTTTTTTTTTTAATCCAGGTTTTGCAAAAACCAGAAACCAGCAAGGTTTTTCCACTGCTGATATGCAAGGTGATGTAATTAACAGGGCTTTTTTCATCTCCTACTTCCACTATTTCCATGTACTCTGAGGCTCAGACTGCCACTGTCCTAAGAGGTCCTGCATATTTTTACAGTCAAAACCTTTCTTAAAATTATGTTGTGTGGGCTCTAAAAAAAAAAAAAAAGGAAAA
>VYXD01004339.1:107844-144375 GCA_013397195.1 Hylia prasina | reverse complement strand
CAAACTTAACCCCCAACACTGTCCATTTTAATGGTGCATGACTGGCTATCTTTTCTTCACTGGATAGATGTTTCTTCTTAACAGAGACAAGTAGTCACTGAATAGCACGTAATGCACTTCTGATAGGGATCCATAGCACTGTCTTAATTAACAAGATCTAAATAATTTGTTGCCAGTATAATTTGAGAAGGGAAAAAAATTAAGATGCAGAAATTTATTTATTCCCAAACCCTTTCTTTACCTGACTACTTCTGAAAATAAGTACACAATACTCTCCCTTTGTTGTATTTTATTACATCTGTTGTTTGGAAGCTTTGCATTTTATTGCTCAAATCTTGTATTTTTCTCATCTTTATGGGCTTTCACATATTTGCCATTATTGCTTTATGTACTTGTAATGTTTATGGACTCACATTATATACGATCTCAATTCATCATTATAATTTGCTCTTTTAAGCATGATCTATTATTGTAAAAGTGGAAGATAAAATCTCCACAGAAAAGCTACCTTTTTACAGTAAAATGAACTTTTTTGTGGCTTTTAATGTTCAAATAATGCATTTTTGATAATTCTGTATTTAATAAATGTCTGAAAGTAATATTTTAATTTTACCTGCCACTGGCACTTTCTGGCAGCCAGGTAGTGAGACAGATGAAGAAAAACAAGATTTTATTTTCGAAGAATCGTAGACAAGTAAAAATAACATCTAACTGCCAGTGATGTCTCTTCAGATAGTAACACACATTATCCCCTGGCTATATTATTGTGCTTAAGACACTGGCTGAGTCCTTAGGGAGATCCTCCAGAAGTTCAAGACAGTGGTTTTGCCTCTGGTATCACACAGAGCACATGTCAGATACATGTCACCTCTCTCTCTCTGTGCTACCGCTGGCAGTGGCAAATGCCTTTCATACCCTGAGCTGGTTTATAGTCCTTTTCAAATCATGCCTGGCAAAACAAGAAGGGTTGAACAGCAGGTGAGGGAAAGGGGAGCACAATTAGAGCAGGTGCTGTCACAGCAGCAAGCAAAGCCAGCTGTGCACCCACCGTGGCACCACCTCACACCCAGCCTCCAGATGGCAGGTGCCTCCTTCCAGTGTCTCCAGCATCATCTGCCATCCGCAGCCCCTGACAGGAAGCCTGGAACTGCCGACATGACTTTTCTGTGGAGAATATGAAATACAAGTTGTCTGATGTTGAAGGAAAAAAACAAAGTGGCTTAATTAATTTAATAAACAAAAAAAGTCATAATGAATGCAATTGTCAGCAAACATGACCTTCACTATTTTCATAGTCAGCCAACTTTTGAAGTCAGGGACCATGTATGCAGTGACACAAGAAGCGGTGGTTTTGTGCCTGCGGCACTGGGAGTTGGGATGCCTTCCCGAATCTCTCTCTGCTGACTGCAGGCACCAAGTTTAAGTGTTTCCTGTCATCATGTCTGTAAATGAAGACAGATGTATTATGCTGTCACTGCAGGGAGCATACAAGGGTGACGTTGGGTCTCCTCTTCCAGGCAGAGAGCAGTGTGGCACAGCCTGGGGACATCAGGCCTTGCCATGGCACCACTGTCCCAATGCTGCCTGCCCCGCTAGGCCCTGCCTGGGGGTGCTGAGGCATCTGAGAGTGAGCATGGCCCAGGAGGGTTGTTGTGGAATAGCCTCATCCCAGGGGTTCAGGTGCTTCCAGGCATCATGTCTAACTGCACGTCCTCTCCAGGTCAGTGTTCCCTCTTGGGTTTGCCTTGCTCAGGGCTTTGTGTGTGACTTTGGCTTTCTCTTTTTTCAGCTAGACTGTTGGTCAGAGCATAGTGCTAATAACATCAAGGTCACAGGTTTGATCCCTTTGTGGGTCATTCACTTAAGAGCTGAACTTAAATGATCCATATGAGTCCCTTCCAACTCGGAATATTCTGTCACTCTCTTACTAGAAAATGGGTCAGTGTTCATATGAAAAGCAGGAATGGGATGGTTGCCCCATCTTTGCCACCTTGACCATGTTTCTATATGTGTGGTGAGGCACAGGGATACTTCACCCAGGGATGGTGAGGCCCATCCTCACAACAGGAAAACCCCTCTCAGATGTGTTTCACCCTTGAGCTCAGCTCACCATTACCCTTGGAAGAGGAACCCCACAGATCTTACTACAGAGTGGATGCTGGAGGAGAGAGTTGCCTCCATCAAAAAACGAAAAGAGCTACCACTGCTCAGGATGCCATTGTGGCTCTGCATCACTTCTGTTCAAAATACCAGCACAGATTGTTGAGTCCCAGTTGTCTTTGACATCTTGGAGTCTGTCATTTAGCAGGTTCTGTGTCCATTAAACACATGGCTTACTGGTATCAAGTAGTGTAAGTATTTTACCCTGAGTGTCATGTAGTGCTAAACCTTGTAAGTATTTATTACATCTACACCATTACTTTTACCAGCTCAGCCTGTCATCTCATCAAAGAATTTTCGACAAGATCTGTTTCCAGGATACTACGGCAGTTATGCACCTAGGCACTTTTGAAAATATCTGAATCTTTGTGCACCACATATCTACAAAATCTGGGTTTCAGTCTCCTATTATAGTGGAGATTCAGATCTATGAGGAGTATTTTAGCTTTTCATTGCTGATCGTGACGTCTCCCAAGAGCCTATTATATGAAAAATAAAATGAAACTATGTTTTAAATTCATCAGCATCCCCTAACCCTTACTATTAATTACAGATAACCAGCTAACATTGTTAGGCATTTATAGAAATATATTTATACAGTAGACAAGATGACTAAAGTAACTAACAAAACAAAATGTAAAAAAACCCAAACTAAAACAAACAACAAACAAAAAAACCCCAACAAAACAAACAACAGACAAAATCCCCAACAAAACAAACCCAAACAAAACAAACCAGCCTTATATCATGTTTAGCAACTGAGGTGCCTAGAAGTGTTTTCTATGTTGGCTGTCTCTGTACAAATAGAAGGAAGCATTAATTAAAATTTACATGTGAAAAAAATAGCTGAGAATTGTACCTGAACTTTATGCATGATTTAGGTCAGACTGACATAAAACATCATCTTCAAGGTATTTGACCACATGAACAGCTTAAACTTCATATTTAATTATAGATTAGTAATCCTGTAAGTCACGCTTATCACTCCTGAAATATTTCTTGAATTCCCACTCAGTGACTAAGATGTTACAATTCAGTGTGTTTACAGAATGTATTTTTCAGTCTTGTTTGGCTAGACAAAAAATAAAAGAGTGGCATTTAAGTTCAGAACTGCTAACTTGAGACCCAATGTTCAGCCAGCACCTGGTGTTCGTGGCTTCTAAGACCTACAGGTTCCTTACCTTTTAGTCTTTCAGGAGCCACAGCACAGCTGCAGCAGTGTCAGTGCCTTCAACAACTGTGCAGCAACGCCATTGAGAGACCCATAAAATATGTTTGTGGGGGTTCCATTTAAGAACATGAGTCCCTTGCTGCACAGTTACAGTATTCCACAACAACAGAACTTTTAACAATACTCCTTTTTTTTTTTGTTTTTCCCCCCAAAATGACACACTCCTAGCCCATAGACATCTGTGTAATATATTTGTATAAACAGAACTGGAAGGTGTCAAAGGCATTTTTGTCCACAGTCTGAGGTGGTTTGAACTCAGATTTCTCAGATTCTGGAGACATTTCTGTAGAGAAAAAAGAGGCAAGAAGCAGAGCTATTGTACAACCTGATGGCTGGGACACTCACTGAATGCTGGGTCTCATCCTTCCTGCCATCATCCCTTAAGGAGCTTATATTAAACAGATATTGCATAAAATGCAAGAATGGACCTTGAAACAGGATTAAGACCAACTTCAACAGCAACTTCACTTCCCCTCCGGCTGTGTTTGAAAAGAGATGAGTGAGTGCTGTAAAAGAAAGGATCTCTTTTGCCTCATCTGGCAGGCCTGCACATGCATTTCCTATCAGGGAACAAAGTACCTAAATGTTAAAACAGTTCTGTATGAACTGGAAAGAAAAAAACAGTCTCCTGTGTATTTCATGCATATATACTCTTGGGTTTTGTTAAGCAAATAGTGCAGTTTGTAATACTATTTTCCTAAGAATCAGTTATCTCTTAGTCCCTAGGCCCTTAAAAAGGTTGAAAAATGTTTTTTTGTCATTGAGACCTCTTCCAGTGAAAAGAATTTTTAGTAGTCTTTATAAGTAACAGGTTCCTTATTGTAGCACTGAATGTGCTTATTCTGTGTTTGGCTTTCCCCAAATGCTCTTCTCTGTAACAGCTCACAGACTTTGCAACCATATTTATACATTTTACATCCAAATATCTCCTTGGGATTTTTGTCAGGCATGACTTCTAATATTTCCAACATAGATTTAGCATAACCTAGAGGTCTAGCTTCTTCTATCGAGATGGTGCACCAGCTGATTAGAAGAATATGATTGATAAGAGGGGTTTTCAAATACTGTAAATCTGAGTTTTCTTTGCTTATTTCCATTTTTGTTGCCTAAAATACCCCTTGGAAAAGTCATATTTTTACCAAATAAAGTCTCTTCAATATTTTTTTTCAGAGCTTCTAGGTGTGTTTAAACCATACATAGGTACCGTGGATGAAAGATGTCAGGTTTGCAGGCAATTATTTATAATGCTAGCAAGTAGAACTACTTCTTAATTTCCCCTTATACTTTTCAGGCTTTGTAGATTCCCATAGGAAGGACAAATCTACTTTAATCAATAGATAGAAGCCAGCAGGAAAAAAGTATTGCAAACTGCTGCTATTCCATCAGTTTCCTTTCCTTCCTTAGGAGCCTTGAGCATCCAACCATGTAGATCTTCACCTTTCAGTTAAGTCTATCTAAGGGTTTCTAAACAGTTATGATACAGCTTTCATTTCAGTTTTCACCTTTTTCTTCTTTTCATGTTTGTGCTCTGTAATAGCTCAAACAACCCTTTTGCTTGACAAGGCATTTGTAAACTTACATCTTTTGCCTAATGCACTGGGTTTGGAGTCTCTTTTTTTCTTTAGTTTGCTGAAGGCAGCCTATCTTTTTCAGAAGCTTTTCCTAGAAATCACTCCTTCTAGATTGCCTTATGTTGCTATTTTTGTCCTTTGGCAACCACTGCCTATGTCAGTGGTGTCAGTGGTGACAATAATGTGGGAGAAAAGACTAAATATCCATATAAGTTGCAGAAAGGAAGCATCTGATATGGCAATGTTAGAACTTTACAAGTGCAGTTTTTGTTTTTCACTTATTACTTCTCTTTCCACAGTGTCCATCATCATTTGTTTGTCATTAGTTGCCTAATTTAGAGTTTAACTGTGCTTGAACAGAGATTTTGGACAGAGGAGAGCTGAGTGTTAACATGATTTAGGTAGAATCAATATATCCTGAGCTTCTGTGATGTATACTCTCAAAGCTTCCTGTTTTTTAGAAAACATACTGACCTGCCTGTGATGTTCTCCTCTAGTTCTGCTGGAAGAAGTGGCAGCAGCCATTGCTTCAAATCATTAGTCTTCATTTGAGAGTGGGGGATGCATATAGATAGTTATAATCACCTGTGTGGCACCAGGGAGGCGGAGTTTGTAATACTGATAGAGAGAGGAGAAAAGAATTTCACTGTGTCATCTGGTCAGGCTCTCTTACGCCTACCAAATAAAATTACTGCTATCAGTCACATAAATTTAGAATGGACCCTGAAATCACAGTTGTCGAACAGTTAACGTGGGCTTGTGGTTGTTGGAACAAGGGTGATTTTGAACCTCTATCATATAATGCATATTGTTATCATTATTTATGTTTATGTATTCACTATTAAGATACTAAGATGATTAACATTTTTAGTATATGCTACATAGGCTGTGTAAGAAAGGTGCAAATCCTTCCTTTTTTTTTTTTTTCCCTTTAACTGAATTATCTGCAAATGACAATAGAAATTTCACTAATTTTTTATTACCTTGGTGAATGCACAGGAAAAAATAGAGAAAGACAATATTTGTTTTGATGAAAATACATACATATAATGTCTTCTATTTGGTATTTACAGTAAATGTCTTCTGAGAGTGCTGTAATTTTGTTGAGATAAGTTTAAAATAAAGATTAAAAAAACACCTCAATCCCACATACACCTGATTAACAGTGAAACAAATGGTTTTGCTACACATGCATGTATGACTTTTTAAAGGTTGGCCTTTTTGTACAACTGGAGGGCAACAGTTCCCATTAGCTTTGGAGAGCAAATCAACACATTTTAAACATAATAAGCATCTCTTCCAGACAGAAATTCTTGCTTCTGAAATAAAAATGAGTATTAGGATATTAGTGTACTGGCAAGCTAAATATTTAAAAGAAAAATCCATCCAGCTCATTATAACAAGATTTCTCTCAATTAGCAGTAAAGAAGAAATTGTCTGGTTTGGGTGGAATAAATATTGAAAAAATTGAATGAATCCTATGGCTGAATGAACTGTTTTTGATTTACATTTAAGATTCTGTTGGATCTTCACTGAGTGCCTTCACGTCACTTCTTGAGGACCAGAAAGATAACATACAGAATCTCTTTTTTTGTTAAGATGTACTGTTTGGAAATAAATTAGAAAGGTCTGAAAGGAAAAATTCATCTGTATGCTATGTGCAATCGTTAATCGTGAGAGAGGGAAGATAAATGAACCAAAACAAAGATATATTTTTTGAGCATGTTAAATCAGTAGTGTGCAAAAGGGGCAATTAGTAGTATTTTTCTAAGAGCAATTTAGATTAAATAGCTGCTCTATGCTATTTTTATTCCATGCCTGAGTTGTCTCTAAAGCAATTTTAAGAGAGCATATATTCTGTCAGCCTGTGTTTTTGAAACCAAGGTAGAAAAAGACTGTAGCCTGTTGCAGGCATAATGCTCTAAACATTCATGTGCTATTAATAGATCAGGTGGGCAGGAATTTCCTACCCACTGCAGTTTTTCTCTATTTTATTGTTTCCAGTGGTTGATAATTTGCATTTGATGACATTTCATAATATATGCTCCCAATTACAGGAAAATAGGATTTATTTTTCTTTTTAGACAGAATTAGTGTTGGTTTACATGGTAAACATCCCAGCAAAATTTCCCCCTTGTCTAAATGCTCCAGGTCTCTTGCCACATTCAATACCATTCTTTTCAGCATAATCTTCATTAAAGGCCACATTTTCTTTTGCTACAGTGAAAACCCTGTGCTCAAACTGCTTGAGGTTTTTAAAGACAGTACATGTGTTTGGTCTTTTGTGTGCCTATTTGTAGCTTAAGCTAGTAGATTTGAATACCTGTGCCACCATATTCATAATATTATGCAACAGACATTGAGTTAAAAGTTCTATTTTCTGCATGGATATGAAAATACAATGATCTGCTATCACTTCCACTAGTCCCCCTTATTGCTTTATTTTGCATGAGCAGTGTGTTTATTATACTGATTAACATCTACTGTTTACAAAGGCTAGAAACTTTGTGTTTGATAATCTTCCTGTGTACCCTTCCATTTCAATTCCATAGAAGGATTTAGCAAGTTACTGGTAAAATCCTAATTACCTGGTTTTCTTCTTCTTTTGAGAAAGGCATGACTGGCATCATGACAACCCATCGAAATCTGTCTCATGTTGAATTACCCTCTATGCTATTAGAGAGCTACTGTACAGTCAGCACTGGTCAAATCTAGTCTGACAATCTTCTTATCAAAGTCATTAATTGCATAAGAAATGACCAGTGTTCGGGCATAGTACAAGGCCACATTGTTCTCAGTATAATATTAATATTTTCTTGACTGGGTCATGTTAGGCTACATTCAAATTATTAGAACTTTTGTTCTAATGTTGCTAAATGTGTAGGAAAAGAAGTGACTTCAGGCTAGACCGTCAAAAACTATTGACAATTACATGTGACTATTAAAATGGACATTGCAAGACTAAAAGTGTACCTGGAAAGCTACCAAAGCTGGACTGCTTTTGGTTCTCCAAACAAAGACCACAGACATCTACCTTTAATAAGATGTTTAACACTGTCACTTGGCAAGCACCAAAGCACAGCAGATGTGATTTTTACAGGTTACATGCGGCAGCACACATTAGGTCAATAATTTGGACAAGTTTAACACTGTGAACTGCATTTGTGATTCTAAGAGCCCTGTGCAGATCTACAGATCTGCTACTTGCACTGGATGTTCAAGTTTCTTTATGAGTTCTGCCATTGATTTCCTTTATGCCTTAAGGAAGCATTTTGATTTCTTACAAACAGTTTTAAGTGAAGGAGGGAAAGAACAGGTTTGTTTTCTTTTCTAGATAAACTTCACAAAGCGAGTAATGGCGGACGAATTAGACAGTGTTAGTGATAAATAATGTCTAACTTTGGTATCTGTGAGCTCTGCAGTAAAAGAAAACCTGCCCATATGCACTGGGGGTGGAGAGAGAAGGTTTTATAACAGATTTAAAATTAGAAAACAAAATGGCCTGATTAACAGCAGTAGGAAGAGTTCTGCAGAGGATGAGGGGAGAAATTAACGGATGACATTCAAAGGCAGCTGTGAAGTATGAGAAGCTGCAGTACGCGGAGGTAGTCAAATCTAGCAGTACAGACAGTTCTGAATGATGCTGAAATAAATCAAGAAGTCTGGGTGGGGGGATCTTTCAAGTGGTGGATCATAGCTAAAAGGTGGATCACCTCTGTTTACACAGACACTAAGCCAGTAGATTCCATCCTGAACTAGAGCACTATATTAGGATTAGAAGCAGCTGATATTTAGGGGATGTGTACAAAGATATTTCAAGCAAGCTGACAATGGTTTTTAGCATGTGCTGGTTTTTTTTGGAAACAGAGTGAACCCCACCATTTTATACTTCAGAAAGAAAATGTAATTCACCCACTTGATGTTTCCATCTGAGACTATATCTTTCCATGAATTCCACTTACCTTGAAATAAGGGAAGAATAGAGGGCCTTCACAAATGTGCTTTCTAATGGTTACAGTCTGGATGCATAGTGCAGGGAGTGTGGAGAGGCGGTGGTGCAGAGCTGCGTTACAGAAACTTCGTGCCATAGTCAGGATCCTGAATGAGGCTTTCCTGCAGGCAGCTTTCAAGCAGAGGATCCACTACGGCGATAATGTGGATTGCACCCTTTCCTCTCGATGCCCAGGACCTACCCTTACTGCCAACAGCACAAGGAGGCAATATAGCATGCTCATCTCCAAAGCAGGTTGAGAGAGGAAAGTTGCAGGTGATTACGAGGCAAAACTGAATGTAAGCAGACACACTGTAAAGGCCTCTTCATTTCTAAATACATTATGGCTTTCAGTGGATAGACATCCTACCAATTAATTCTGTCTTTGTAGCAGAACTGTAGGAAACACAGTATTTTTTTGTGATAGACCACTCTGACTTCTCGTGAACAATTCTGATGAATGTAGTTGAATCAAGTCTACTTCTCTGAAAATAAGTTCTCTCTGCTAATGAGAGGAGAAATCATACAGGTTTTTTTCATAATAGGTATGACTAAGTAAAACAAGAAAACATCACTAATCAGAGAAGAATATTGAATCTTACTACAAAATTACATCTGTTCTTGTTTTCCTCTATCTAACACATCTAGTCATATGCATATGCAACCATATCTAACACCTAAATATGGATGCATTCTAACCAATTTTTCTTGGTCATGAGTATATTCCTCCTTCATATCCAGTATTATTACTTTTTGATTAATAAAGAAATAGCAATTCCAATTATTCTGGCTATGAAATTATATTCATCCACACTTGACCTTTTTTCTTTTCCTCATCTTAGACTTCCCCAGATTTGTTTCTCTCCCCTCCTTTGTCTCTAGTAAATCTAGATTTCATATACGAATACTGAAAACTTGATTAAGAATTCAGAAGCTTTTTTTGCCCCTAAGTTACCTCAAGACATTCATTGGTCCAGATTGATGAAGGCAGATGGACTTAAGTCCAGCCATGACCAGTAAATATCTATCTCAAGACTGCAAGAAAGTGTGGTTCACGTAGTTTTGCTTTTCTTGTGCTTTAACTCTGTTACAACTAACTACAGGAAAGACACTGTTTTTGTGTGAAATGAAGACAAAAAGAAGGTACTTATCTGTACAAATTTTCATTGAATGCGCTCTTAATTGTTCATTTAAATGCATATTAAAACTCCTGTCATGCATTTACACCATTTTTGCACCTCTCTTTCATGATTTCACTACTATTTTCTAAAGAATCAATAGAATACTATGGCTTACCACTAAGTATCCTAATACAATCCAAATATTGTGACTGTATCTTTTCATTTAGACCTTTTCATCAGATACCTTCTAAGTTCAACTTATAATCAGAGATTCACTTGTAGATACTGTCATTGTTTAGCCTATCTTTCTGTTTTATTATTTGATAATCAGAATAAATCTTATGTGACTTAATGTATTCAGTTGAGATAGGATACTTAGTATTTCAGCAATGTAAATGGTTTCATTATTTAAATGAAAACTTAGTTTAATGGCAATAACATTTTCATATTGAACATATATTAGTAATTTCCCTCATTTTTAGATGTTGAATCTTTCATATAAGGGCCATAATTACTTTGTATATTAATATTATTCCATACCTTTTTCATGATGAACACTTAACTTCGGCTTGTCAACTGCCATCTCAGTTTTGTATTTTGGTTTTGTATTTTGTTCAGATTATCTCTGCATTAATATACAGCTGTTAGCAGACTATGGTTTTGATTATTTTACAGGTTATTTGAAGATTTATGTTATTACCAGTAACAGGAAAAAAATTAGTTTCCTTTTAGAAGTAGGCTGCTAGAGACCCATTTTTAAAAATGTGACGTTTCCAGGAAGCCTGTCATCCTTTTTATTTTTCAGAAGAATTATTTTATTACTACAGTTTCTTTTTAATTTTGGAGTTTTCCATGTTAAAAGAATACAGAGGAATTTGGCAGTAAAATATGTCATGTCATATTGCACATTCAACTCAAATGATTATTTTGGCTAGTTTAATTAGTTGTTTTCAGGCCTTATGGTTTTCAGGTTTTCTGAAGTTTCCCTGGTATGGGGTTCTTTGTTCCTGAGTTTTAGTGCTTGAATCAATTAGATCTGAGGAAAGATTTCTCAAAAGACTGAAGATGGGATTGCAAGTGTAAGCCATCACTGTAACTCACCAAGAGAGAATTGCAATGGTTGTCTTTCACTGTCTAAACGTCAATACACTTTAAATAAAAGACATTTGCTTGGCTTAGTATTGAATACTTTTTCACTAAACACTTAGCAGCATCTGAGGAAACAAACCTATTTTATAAACTGTATGGTCTATTATCTACATCTACTTAGAACTCAGTAAAAACTTAAGGACTTGTATGTAAACTCATAATGCATCTAAGTATAAAGAGTGTGTAGTGTATACATATAATAATTTGCTTAGCTGTTGTGATGAAGATGACAAGGCATTTGGAGGAAGCGTTATTACACAGCATGCATCCTTTTAATTTGATAATGGTTTCTCTGCAGAATATTAATCACTGTTGTAGACATCAGGATCCTAATACCCCAAGGTAGTAATAACCTCCACGCATTGATTCTCTAAATATCAATTTTTGTTCTTTACTGTAAATGCTGTCTTTAGATTATTGCATTTAGTACAGCAGTAACTAACATGACCAAAAAGTAGTGATTCTGTCATTTCTTAGGAGGTAAATCAGTCATGGCTGATGTGGAATTTTTTATCCTGGAAGCGATCTTCCATGTGTTTAGTGACAGCTGTGCTGTTACCCACCTGTAGTACTTAGGTAGTGAGTACTTAGTGTCTCCTCACTTGCCATCAGCTCAATCTGAACTGAATTTACTGTCTCCTTTTTCCTTTCCTTGATTCTATTATTTTCCTTTCCTTAAATGCCCTTATTTTCTACTTTGTGTGAAACTGCGTAGTAAATATTCCACCATCTTTGGATGGCATTCCTGTAGCTCATACAGTATTATTCAAGTGGAAGTCCTTACCCAAAGGTGACAGCAACTTCAAGTACAAATAGAGAAATCTGCTCGGGAAACAGATGCTTTGTCCTTGTAACTCTGCTGGGGCAGGGTCTTTGGAATCTGGATGCATCTGGATCACCACGCAAAGTTCGAGCTGACGGTGGAGCAGCAGGCTCGGGGCGGGGAGAGCCCGTGCCCAGCTCGGTGTGGACAGGGGCCGTGCCCAGCTCGGTGTGGGCAGGGGCCGTGCCCAGCTCGGTATGGACAGGGCCTGTGCCCAGCTCGGTGAGGGCAGGCGCCGTGCCCAGCTCGGTGTGGGCAGGGGCCGTGCCCAGCTCGGTATGGACAGGGGCCGTGCCCAGCTCGGTGTGGGCAGGGGCCGTGCCCAGCTCGGTATGGACAGGGGCCGTGCCCAGCTCGGTGCGAAGAAGGGACCGTGCCCAGCTCCCTGTGGGCAGGGGCCGCGCCCAGCTCCATGGGAAGAAGGGACCGTGCCCAGCTCGGTGAGGGCAGGGGCCGTGCCCAGCTCTGCGGCTCCCCGCGCTCCTTCGGCGGGGCCGGGGCTGGGCAGCGGCGGCCGCTCCTGCCCGCCGTGGGCAGTAGATGGTGCTAGATGAGAAGTGAAGGTGATGCTCTGGAAGCCGCCTCCCGGCAGAAGCTGCCGCTCAAAGTCAGGATTAAACACTCGGCGGTTTCCGTGCTTGGTTCTTTACCTGTTGGCATCTTTGGGGATAGGAACACTTAGAGTTGAGGTGGGTGAACTTGAGGGTATGTACGTGTGAGAGATAAAACGTCAGTCGTTTCCCGAATTCTGTTTCTGTAGCGATAGAAGGTTGCAGCGAATCAGCAGGGCAAGGCCGTCTTTCTCAGTGGGAGAGAAAAGAAGATGCAGGCACAGCACAAAACCGGTACTGCTTCAGCGCAGATTTGTTTGAAAGAGCACTGTCAGCTTATATGTCGCTGATTGTGTGTCTAGGCACGACTGAAAGCCTTATGTCTTCAGATTAATTTAAAGACTGTATAAAGGTAACACCTCCCAGCTGAGTGAGGAGTACACAAAGTTTGTATTCTAACTAGCCAGCTGTAGGAAAAAAACAAAGTGTCTTTCTGCCTAAAATCTTACTGATTAAATTTTATAGTGCAAGTGTATGAAATAATGTACATTAATAGTATTCACTTTCTTTATGGGTTAGAAGTAAAATTGCAAGAATTCCTTCAAAACCAGTGATCCCAATTGCTGTACAGTCGCACAACTCCAGAAAAGAAAGAAAACAGTCTTTATTAGTTTTATTGGGTTGCCTTTTGGTTTTGTTTCTCTTTTCTCTTTTCATCATCTCCAAACTTGATACCATGTCTGGAGCATTTACTCATCCCCGGCAATAAAATTTGGGATGAAATGTGCAAAAAACTAGCTTGGTAAGAGATTTCCTTATATTATTTTACCTATAAAAACATTCATCACCTGTAAAAATCAATCTTTATATAGGCATTGAAGAAAAAAATAAAAAGCTTCTTCTTCATGAAATTATTTTCCCAAGCTTTGTAGCTTTCTGATGCTACAATATACAATTAAATTATTCTGAATTGACAGTGTTTAGTGAAAACAGGAGTACTGATAATCTACAGCAGCATCTGCTTTAGAAAATGTAAGACATATTGGAATAAGATAAATTTTGTGTGTGCTTTCCTTGAAGTTGGGTGTGTCAGTACTTGTAGAAGTAAACAGATAATATTGAACATGAGTATAATATGTTTTAAAACCATAATGCATGAAACATTAGAATTCTAGAATGCAGTACTTGCTGCATCATCAGTAATGTTATCCTGAACTAAAATGTGACTTCACATTGGCAGAACAAGTTGCTCTCAGACTCTAATAAGGTCATGACTGGATGCAGTTCTACACAGACACCAATTCTATAATGCTTAATAGTTAAATATACTGTCTGAATGCACAGTTCTGCCAGTTCTGTGCAACCTACGTTTCAGAGCCGCATTGGAAAACGGTTTTATAATATTCTTGTCAGTGGAAAAAGTGTGTTTCTAAAATTTGGTAAAGCAGCCTTGAAGTAGGATGTGCAAGAGATAGCACTGAGTTGAGAGGTCATCTTGTTAATATAAAAAATTATAATAATGGGCAGAACAAATCTTCAGGCTGCGACTTACGGTCTTTTGAAAGGATTCTTGACCTTTTTTAGAAGAGCCTAAGAGATTTTATAGTCTGCCCTGCTTTTGAGGTAGATTTGTTTCAGCTTTCTACTTGCTTCTTCAGCAGTGTCTTGCAACATCCTACTTTTTACTTGGGAGAGATGCTGGGAAGATATTTGTGCTTAAATTTGTTTTTAAATATATTGTGGGGGAAAATGTAAATCCATCAGTGAACATTTTTTTTCCAAACATTTCCTTAAAATTTTTTCCTCTCATAAAACATTAAAATGACAAGTACATTTGCACAGCCCTTCTCAAAATCATTTCAGCAATCATTCCTCAGAAAAGGAAGCTAGGCTTGTAAGGGGGAGAGGGAGGAGGGAATGGAAGTCATAGCTATAAAATTTATATTCTTTACATGCTGACTTATTATGACTCCAGTCTGCATTACATGGTATTTTTGGGGGCAAGATAGTACTCTATTAGTCCTGCATAATGCCAGCTGTAATAACACTCAGCATTACCTAATGGAAAAGTTCCTTACCAAATTGTGCTTTAAAAATGGTTACATTACACATAAAGAATTGTACAGGAGAGAGATAGATGAGAAAGAGGGAATGTAGCATTTCCTTTTCCCTTCCAAGATAAACTGATTAGGTGACTCCTAATATGTTGTCTGAATAACAAAGTGCCTAAGCTTGGCTACAGTGCAGGTAAATAGAAATCATTCCATATCACAGAGGCTGTGGGTTTTATGTGTGGAAAAAAAAAGGAGGTTGAAATAAATCTTCCCCAGGTTTTGCATTACATTCAATAGCTGCAGACATGACTGTTGCCTTGAAAACTTAAAACTAGAATATGATCAGACTTTAAGGCACACATGTCAATGTCTTACACAATGTCTTAATAACACCTTGGAAAAACAATTTAATAGTAGTCATGTCATTTCTCTGGTCTGCTGGAAAGATAAGTTAACTGAATTCTTTGAGTAGATTGAAGGGTTATGCCAGTTATAATTTTCAGTGTTAGATGATTTAGATGGTTGCGGTACTTTAATTTTAATAGAGGTCATATGGCTTATCTTTAATGTCTGAACTGGGTGTGACAAATTCAGTGGGGAATGCTTGAGAAAAGTGAAGATCAAATACCCTGTTAAATAATACAATAGGAAGAAACAGCTGCAGCTAAGAGGTGCCTTACCCGTTGGCAGCTTTAGGTGGAACAGCAAATTTAATTTTGGTGATTTTTACGTAAGAAAAACCTCTAGTTTGTTTCTTTAATACTTCACAGATGGTAGAGTTGTCCCTGTCCAGTGTTTCTTTTGCATTTATTGATCACATTGAGTAAGCTTTTATTCCTTATCGGTATTCCAACTTCTGAATATCTTTAAAAGAGACCCTTGCAAAATTTACAATATTGACTCAGTAGACTTGGCCCTGAAGGACCAACCACTCTTTCATTTCTCCTTCTAAGTGTTGGTGTTACATGAAAAATAAAGGTCTGCTTATATTGAGGAACTCTCTTTTTGTGTGCTGCCCTGAACATTTTCAAATAAATGCAAGTCAGCAATGATGTCACCATGTTTTCTTGCACAGCCTACAGTTTCAAGTTCTTAGACTTGATGGGTGCAAGGGAGAAACAAACTGGCAAACTTTACTTTATGAAGTAAAAAACCTGGATTTTCTTTTTCTTACTTACTGCAAGTTACTAAGAGAATGCTTGCCAAACTAATTTGAAAATCTTGTGCAGTTTTCTGCAAGGGAAAGTTTTTCTGCTTTGTTTCAGACAGAAAAATCTGCTGTAGTAAGGCTCTCTGTTAAATTGCAGAATTCAGGAATACTTTCTGGGCTTGAAACCAAAGGCTTTGCTATTTAGTGTTGAAATGTATGGCAGAATCACCTTACATACTCACCTTGGAACTGTATATTTGGACCAAATCCTTTCTTTGAACAACTTTGAAACCAGAGCTAGAGTTGTATACACAGCATTTGCATTCAATTATTTTGATGTAGGCCAAGATGATTTACATTTTAGAGCATGCAAACACTAGCAGGTGTTACATCTACATGAAGTACCCTGGTGAAAGATGATGTTGTACCCCTGAAACACTGATGAATTCTCAACAGCATTCCTCTGAAATAATGCACTGTGCCTTTTGCTAGAGAGGAACAATGGTACCAAAATATCTGAAGTGTATTCCACATCCAAAGTAAATTCTCCATTCCATCTGCCACACAACTATTTCTCCTGCTAATGCTGAAGATAAACTAGTAAAAAATTAGGAGTCCCTGGATGTACTCTTAGGATTGATTTTTACTGTGAGCTCTCCAGAAAGAAGAAATGTCCTCTGATTCCTGTTCCCATATCTAATTCTAGAATTAGTCTTTGTTCTCTCCTTTTTCACATCTTTTCAGTGTAGAAGTATATCTTTTCCTCTGTTCTTTCTGCAAGTGTTGATTTTGATAACGAGATTGCTCTGCAAATCTGAATGGGTTTTTAATCAGGTGCAATATTATTTTTATCCTCCTCTCAAAAATTGACTCTGTATGAACTCTGCCTACATTCTTCCAGAATTCTTCAGCTGCTTCTAGAACATGTTGACCTATTTATAAACCAATAAAACTCAACAAGGAAAATGCTTAACACATCATGAAATGACTCAAACTGTCCCTTTACTTTTCTCAGTTGTGCATACAGTTGCTCCCTTTTAAACATAAAACTTTTGCATGTTGATCTTTCAGGTAGCTATAGACTTGAAAGATTCAGAGATCAGAAAGTCAAACTGATTCAATCCGAGGTGTTAGCAGAATAAATATGGTTTAGGTTTAACACCATGTGAGCCACTCAGGATTCCTTCTTATAAACATGCATAGAAAAGAATTTGGATCCTTTTATTAATAATTTTACTAACTGAGACTTCAAATCCAGCAAATCTGTAAATGAAAATCTAATTCAATAACAATAATCTGAAGTATATTCTAAGTTTGAGGAACTTTTGTGCAATTCTACTCTGGTTATAGGATATCCAGTTGGTAGAACAGTCTCTAGGATATATGACAACTAATATTTAAGTGCAGAAAACTCTTTTGATGGTGTTTTTTCTTTCTCCTCTTTTGTTTTAAACCAAATATTCACAAAAGCAATAGAGGAAAAACTACACTTCAACCTTTAAAACATATGGCGACTGAATCTGAGATTTTTGTGGTGTCAGAAAAGACATTTAAATTTCTCTGGAAAGGCTGGACTCTCTGCCTCAGACGTGATCTAATCTAGGCATATAAATGATGGGAAAAAATATTAGTCCAATAGTGTTTTGCTACTCTCCATAGTTAATGTGGGCTAAGGAAACATGCCTCTTACTTGTAACCTGGGATTATTAGTCTTGTTGATATTAATACACCAGTTACAATCAGGCTAACAGTCATAATCAAAATGATCTATTTATTACCAAAAGAGGCTGATTAAAAATAGAAAGTTTTTTCTTTCCAAGAAGAGAAAAAGGTTCAGCTATCCATGAGATGCTATCTTGTCTCCCTAGCTATTATAAACTAAGTGCTGCTTTTCAAAACTCAGTAACTATTTCCTCATTCACTATATATAGGTATATAAAAATAGCCCAGAGTACATCGTATTATTTAGTAGTGTTTTAAATCCCAGGTTCTTCACCAGGAGGTTTATGATGTTGATAATAGAGGTTTCTTCCTCTGTTCTTAGGGGTTTTTTTGTCCATGGGCTTTTTTAATGGTGTTATTGGCCTAGGGTTCTTTGGGTTTATCCCCAAAATTTTTGTTTTATTAATTCCCAAGGTGCATTTATAGTAATCAGTAACTGGTGCTTGATTATGTGTTTAAACCTACTTGGTCCCTAGAATAAATCTATTCCTGTATCTTCAAAATCTCTGTTACCAGCCTGTGCTAATATGTCAGTGCACAAGTTTATCATTCCAAGGCCACAAATAGGTCTGCACAGAATAATTACTACTGCTTATTGTTAATTAAGAATGTATCCCATTTATAATGTTTGTAGTCATTATACCATATGATTACACTAAAACTAAAAGTAAACTAGGCAGTAGTCACTGATCAATTCTGTTACACATTTAGGTCTTAAAGCTAAAACAAGCTAAAACAAGAGAAACAGAAAATCTGAAGTGTCCTGAGACTTCCATTATTAAGTTACTGCAAACTTTTTGCCTGTTACAAGTAATGAAAATGCCATATTTTTTGGGCTGCAGTATCACGGAATCACAGAATATGCCATGTTGGAGGGGACGCACAAGGTTCATTGAGTCCATCTTAGCCCTGCACAAGACAGCCCTAAGAGGCACACCATGTTCCCAAGAGCATTGTCAAAACGCTGCTTGAACTCTGTTAGGCTGGTGCTGTGACCACTTCCCTGGGGAGCCTGTTCCAGTGCCCAACCACCTTCTGGGTGACGAACCTTTCTGTAATATCCAAGTTAAACGTCCCCTGGCACAACTTCAGCCCATTCCTTCAGGTCCTGCCACTGATCACCACAGAGAAGAGATCAGTGTCTGCCCCTCCTCTTCCCTCACAAGAAGCTGTAACTGCAGTGAGGTCTCCCCTCAGTCTCCTCCAGGCTGAACAGACCAAGTGACCTCAGCTGCTCCTCATACAGCTTCCCCTCAAGGCCCTCCACCGTCTTTGTTGCCCTCCTTTGGAGTCTCTCCAATAGTTTAATGTCCTTTTTATATTGCAGTGCCCAAAACTGCCCCCAGCACTCGAGATGATGCCACCCCAGTGCAGAGCAGAGGGGACAATCCCCTCCCTTGCCCAGCTGTCAATGCTGTGCCTGACGCCCCCCAGGACAGGGTTGGCCCTCCTGGCTGCCAGGGAACTGCTGACTCATATTCAACTTCCAATCAGCCAGGATCCCCAGGTCCTTTTCTGTGGCACTGCTTTCCAGAATCTCATTTCATAATCTATCCATACATGCAAGGTTGGTGCATTCCAGGTGCAGAATCTGGCACTTTCCCTTGTTGATGTTCATATGACTGGTAATTGGGTAATTGCCTNTTTTTTTTTTTTTTTTTTTTTGACTCTCTGAAAGGCCTCTCTTCCTTTGTGGGAGGCAACAGCTCCTCCCAGTTTTGTATCACCTTGGAACTTGCTCAGTATCTCTTCCAGTTCTGCTTCCAGGACATTTCCAAAAATGTGGAAGAGTGGAAGAGCACAGGGCCTAAGATGGAGCCCTGTGGAATTCCACTAGTGACAGGTCACCAGTCTGCTGTCACCCAGTCACTGTCACCCTTTGTGCCCAAACCATGAACCAGTTTCTCACCCATCACAAGATGTGTTTATCCAGTTGAGCGCTGGACATTTTGTCCAGAAGGACCCTCTGAGACGCAGTATCAAAAGCTTTGCTGAAATAATAAAAAAAAAAATCTTGTCAAGTGACTTCCCTTGTCATAAAAGGAAACCAGGTTTGATAAGCAGCACTTTCCTCTCATGAAACTGTGCTGGCTTTGAACAGTGACTGTGTTGTCTTTCAGGTGTTTTTCATTACCTCCTAGAATAACCTTCTCCATAACTTTACCAGGAACTGAAGTGAGAGTGACAGGCCTGTATTTTCCAGGGTCCTTATTCTTACCCTTCTTGAAAATCACAACACTGTGTGCCAGCTTCCAGTCAGCTGGGACCTCTGTGGATTTCCAAGACCAGTCAAAAACCACTGACAGAGGTTTTGCAATGACATCAGTAAGCTCTTTGAGGATTCCTAGATGAATCCTATCTAGTCATGGTCCTCCAGTTTAGGGTGCTAAGACCCCCTTGGTGCATCATCTTTGTTGAAGCAGAGGCAAAGAATGCATTAAGCACCTCTGCCTTGTCCATGTCCCTATTTGTGAGGTGACTGTCCTCATCCTGTAATGGGATGACGTTATTTCTACATTGATTTTGACATTAATATATTTGAAAAGATTCCTTTTATTGTCCCCCACATTTTTGGACATCTTCAACTCCAGTTTGAGCTTTGGCTGCACAGATTAAATTTACACAAATTATAGTGGCAAGCGGCATCTTGTAGCAGCATCAGTAGTCTATCTGATAACTTGTGGTTAGAAGGACAAAAATTACTTTAAAATAAGGCATCATGCTACATTTTTGCAATATTTTATTTATTTTGCACATACAGGTCACATTCTTAAAATTTGCAATTCAGTCATTGTGTTTTACTCCAAACTGAAAATTGAAATAGTAGTTTCCAAATCAGGATGAATACTATTATTAGTTTTTGGTTATACACTTTACTTCATGTTTATTGGCCCCTTTTAAATAAAATAGACACAAGTTTTGGATTCAGAAGCAATAAGAATATTCCTATAAAAATGTATATGTATAAGAATGATTTTAGTATGGAGTGGGACTTGTACTTTGGGCTATTTTTATATATCCATATATATATATTTAGCAAGTTATAAACCAGTAAATTTACTGAGTTCTAAAAAGCAGCACTTAGAGTTTATAATAGCTGTTGAGGGAAGACAGTGTCTCATGCACGACTGAACCTTCTGCTCCCTTTCTTGCAAAGGAAAATCTTTTACTGAGTTATCAGAACATTGGCTTTATTTAGTAAAATTGTTCACATGCTACTTTAATTAGGTAATAATTTAAAGGTACAAAAATTCCTTGAGAATTCACTTCAAAAGAATTGCATGCTTAAAAATATTGTCATGAAATAATTACAAAAGATTAAATATGCAAGCCAGTATGATGTGAGCATGCCTTTAGATGAGTAGGTATTGTCAGAAAAATCAATAGAATTGTTCTGCAGGGTGAGTGAGCTTCAGTAGATCAGAAGTTTGAAGTATATTATATTTTGTCCACATCACCTACAGCCCCATACCCCATATCCCATATGACACCCACTTGACACTCCACCTTGTACCAACACACACAGAAGGTGAACTGATACAAGCATAAAGGACACCCCTGTGAGTTTTATGCTAGTAGGGACTGCAGAGCTATTCCCTACGTGCAAAGATAATCCAATGTGAAATTACACCATTTTTTCAAGAAAAATGTTACCCACATGACAATTATATCAAATACATTGCTAAAAATTACCACAAATGCAAAAGGAGATTGAATTATGGTTGCTATGGAAACTGTAACATGCAGCTTCCTGACTTGATGCATGCAAAATTTCAGCATTAATATCACACTGATACATATTTTCACTATTTTGCTTCACTTGAATAGGTGAAGATGGAGGTTGTGTATAATAATATATCCATTCAAGTTATATAGTTCTATCATGCCATCTAGTATTTTTTGTTAGCTGCAGAGTATATGTAGAGGTTTACAGATGTTTTAGTATATTAATGCTGCAGTGAAAAATTAAATGTTCTAAGCATACGTTTCTTAAAATGGAAGGAAGCTGATCTACCCACATAATGTATTTTATAGAAGGGTCAGTGGATAATCACAGATATACAGAAAAGTATCATACATGGAAAACAAAGATCTTGGAATAAGCCCTGTAAAAAGGGTGACATTTATTTGCATAAATGGTTGTAATCCTCCAGTTAGTTTGATTATCAAGTCTTGTCACTGGGGTTTATGTGCAGCCACTGTAAAGTGTGTGTTCTTCCCCAGGTAGGTAGCTATGGCATGTGAGGTGTGAAAACTGTCATATAAAAACTTTATGGTGAGAACCAGTGTGCTGAGAATCAGGTTATTTCCCTGTGCTGAAGAGCACAGTAGAATAGCTGTGGCTGAGCTGATAGTGTTGAAGCAGCTCCAGCACCAGACACAATTTAGGCCTACCTGCAGTGAGCACAGGTAATTTCCACTTTGTCAGCTCTAGCAGTGAGCCTTGTGTTATTATCACTAGGTCATACTAGTACCTTATGTAGATAATTTAAAGCTTCTTCAGACTGTGTTGCATTGCACTAACATGACTGTCCAACATGCCCTGGAGTCCTAATGAATTCAAAGCCAATAAAATACTTAGGAAAAATGATACAATTTGATATTCAATGTAATTATTGTTTTTCAGGATCTCCAGGGCTTGTGGCTTGTGTTGCTGGGAGAGCAGAATACCTTTTAGTGACAAAAAAAATGAAGTAAATCTTGAAAGAATAACTGAAAATGTGGATGGAGTGGGATTGGGGACCACAAAATTACATTTCTTATTGTGACTGTGTATGGAAGCACAGTACTGGAGCTCCCAAGACAGAGGTTGATAAATGATTCAAGCCTGGACTAGGGTTGATTGAACAAGCAGTTTGCAATTGTGCTGTCTTGGTAGTAATGTATTTGTATGATATAGTATAGACAGAGGTCTCCATCATTTTTAATCACTTTGTATGACCTTGGTGAGAGCAATGTTACACAACAGTGCTTTAAAAAAATGTGCCTGGTTATTGGCTATAGAGTGGGGTTTAGTGGGTCTGGCTTTACTTCTTCACTTTACTCCTTCATTAACATTTACCTGTCCAATTAAGTCGCAGTGTCAGTTATCTCTGCATGTAGAAGCTGGCATGTAAAAGCTGCTTTAATATCTGTCAAAGTTATTAAAAGTAACTGTACAAACTTCTGAATATTCAGTCTGTAATAGGAGAATATAAAAAGTACAGGGAGAAACCTCATTTTTTACTTTTGTGATATGTCATTTCATTAGTATACAGATATTATTTTCTTAGAGAAAACTTGTAAAATAATGACCTTGTTTAACAACAAATGAAACTGAATGTTAGCACAATATTTTTGGAAATGTTCAGAGATCTTAGGTTTGGCTGTTTGTTGGTAGTATTTTGTAATTTCTTTTATTCTTGTCTACATTGTCATATATTGTTACATTTTTGCAACATCTGTCATTTCTTTATAGCTCTTATTTTGTTGGAGTGAGTTCAGGACAATTATATTTTCTAAGGTTTTTTTTTTTTCTTTTGTAAATTCTAGCATGTAATATGTTCTACAATAATTATCTGCAATAATTTCTTGTTCCTACTAGGTTACAAATAGATATTGCAAAGTATGAAATTCAGAAGGATATTGATTTTTTTAAAATATTAGTTTTACACTCTTGATTGACATTTACAAAGTTTTATTGCTAATTGTTTTGGAATGCTAGGGTCATTGCCAGGGGAAAAAAAAAAAAAAAAAAAAGACGAGTCTAAAAATAGGGGAGTTTTTTAAGCAGCACAGCTGGTAGACGTGTTTGCATGGAAAGCAAAATTCTAGAACTCTCATGACATTTACCTGGAATGAGCATTTTGAAATTTTTGCTGGTAGAGCTCTTTCAAGTTATTTTTGAGGTGTCAGTCATCAACCAGTTAAGTGCAGTAATGGCGTAAATCATCATCTCATTCCTAAAATATTGTCGAGTTTAAAGTAAACAGTTTGCAAATAACTTTCAAGCTGTTACTTGTTCAATTGTTTCTTTAATATTTTTAATAAACAACTTTTACATTTGTAGGGTGTGTATGTCAGTAAACGATTGTCAAGGGGATGGTTTGATCCTGATTTTCAGTGGCTGACTGCATTTACAGTCAAAAGGTGGTAGTGTCACCTGTAACTCCTGCTAGCTCTAATTTATTGTCTTGGCTCCTGAGAGCAGTGAAATTGCTGTGATACAGGCTTAGGTACCAAATAAATATAAGTCATTACACATACTTCCAAAGCTAAAACTCACCTTTTTTTTGTTATTTCTCAAAAGCAGTAAAGTCAGCAGCAACAAAGTTTTCTCTCAAATCTGTGAGAAATATGAGCAAAACTTGTAAGTAAGCAAAATCTTTCAATTATTTCCCTTTGCCCTGCAGTGTGAGGCAGGAAGGATGCTGTTGTTTGATCACAGCCACTAAACACAAGCATCATCTCTCTTCCATCGGGTGTAAAATTTTTTGTGNATGGAAATGCTTAAAATTAAAGATTTATAAATTTCTTTTTCATAGTTTTAATAACATAGTCAAATATATAAAACATCATGTAGGATGTGTACTATGTCAGAGGAATCTCATCAGATAGTAACCCTAAATCACTCCAGCATCACTGAGTCTCATCTGAACTGTTTGCAGTCGCCATCAAATGCTCAGTGATTGCTAAAAAGTTGAGACACAGCATAAAGTCTTCATGGAAATTCTGTGCCTTATTCATCTCCTCCTTTGTCTTACAAAAATACTTTCCCTTTTCCCTAGAACCTGTGTTAGTTTGCCTGATTATTTGTAGCAGTGACTGTAAAGCCCTTGTGCAGCTGTTTGCTTGCACCGGCTGCTTTGTCTTTTCAGCTGAAGATTAAGATTGTTTGTGTTATGGTTTTCAGAAATGTACAAATAATTTGTAGTTAAGTACTGTATAGTTGCTATCTTCAAAGAATTATTCTCATGCTGAGTGGCAAGGAGAAAGGTGTTCACACACGTAATAGCCATAACTCTCCTTCCCCACAAGCTAGATGAAGCATTTCTGATTTTGTGCTGTATTGGTACAAGGGGAGTGACTAAAAAGCCATTGAGGAATTCTGTCATAGCTTGAATCACAGCAACACAAAGCCATCACATTGACTTTCTGATTGCCTCCTGTGGACTCTTATGTATAGGTTATGCAAGGAGGAATTAAATGACATGGCAGAATGCATTTCCTGCTCTGTAGTAGCTCTACCGATTCTGCTAAAACTCTCATGAAAAACAGTGCCAACTTCTGGGGGCCTCATTTGTTCCCCGCAGTTTGAGAAATGGGTTCTTGAAAAAGGAGAGGTTGGAGAAACATAAAGTTCCTTTTTAAACTGATTTCACAAAAGCTCAATTAAATGGTGATTTGATCTTATACAGCACAACTATTATTTGCCTGGGAGAAGTAACAGTGAGACATCAGATAGAGTAGCACTTTCCTGTAGATGTCCAGACATGTTTCATAGGCATGTGTACTGTGAAAGACTTGAGTTTTTACTTGCATCCTTACTAAAGACATATATAAGCATTTAACTGAGAACTGGAGCTTTTCAGGACTTAAAGTAGTCTAAAGGTCTGACTTTAGGTCCTGACATTGCTATCCAGCTCCTGTTGGATTTAGGATAACTCTCTTAACAAGATATAGGTACCATGCTGCTTGAAGAGGCACAGGTAGATTTTATCCTTTTATATTCAGTGGTAGGTGTTTCTTTCAAGTGCCTATTCAAGTCAAAGCATATTTTTTGCTATTGCTATGAAGAATGCTGGTCTCTTAAAAATTAATCCTTCAAGTCATTGTTTAGAAAATGAAATGGCCACTGTGTATCTTAATATTGGGAAGATTACTGTGAACTAAGTACTGGCATGTTCAGGACATGCAGGTACACTCTCCAAGTTTAAAAAATAGCAAGCTGATTATATGAGTTTCCTATGCCTCTTTTTCAGCTTTTCTTAACTTGATATTTCAGTCCCCATACAGCTCTTATGCTGATGTCATAAACTGAGTAGTTTGGTATGACATAATTCCAGTCTCTTTGAATTAGTGGTGGCAGTTAGAATACTATTATTGATAGTGCCTGCAGGCAGGGAACCATTAAGGTGTCATAAACTTAGCAACCTTGTATGACATAATAGTAATATTTTAAATTTATTGTTACAGTTAGGTTGCATCCCAAGGGTCTCTACTCTAGTATCTGGTTGTGTGAGAGGATAGGATGCAACTTTTCTAAGAATCTAAACCCTGTACCTCTTAAAATATTTGATTAATATTTTCCAATAGCATATATAGCAGAAATAGTTTCCATTTGCTGTTTTTAAGTAGAAGATGACAAGTAATATGAGAGCATTTTTTCAACAGCTTTCATAGGTTTCAGTATAATTTAGAATGTATGATTGATAACTGCATAAACTAGGGTTCAAACCAGATAGAAGAAACTTAGGGTTTTGAAAAAAGTGTGGCTAAAACTTTTCACAACTATCAGTGTACAGATGATTGTGACTGTTTTCTTACAGCTTTCTCCACATTTTAGCACTTAGTGTCTACAAAGAAACTTTAATAGGAGGCTAAATCATAAATACATGGGATAAAAAAATTAATTATTTACTAATTTTACATTTTAAGACTGTGATGGAAGAGTTAACGTATGCATGCACAGTGGTCAGAGTCTAAGGAAGTTTAGTAAATTTCTGTTTACTGCTGTTATTCGGCATGTCATGGGAGCAGTCATTCAGGACTATTGGCATGGGTATGGAAGCTCATTCACCAAAGGATATGCTTTTGATGTATTAGCTGCCTAAAAATGCAGAGCAGATTTTGGCAGAATTCTTCAAAGGAATCCTTTTTTTCTTTAATTTAACATTTTCCAAAGAACATCAACAATTCCTTGAACTCTCTGAGTTATAAAAAATTTTAAATTTCTCCACAGCAAGTCCAGTATTGGTTTGCAGTATCTGAAAATGCTGCTGTTTGCTGTGGTGTAGGCTTTAATTCAGCTTGTAAGTACATAAACCTCCCCTGCTGATTTTGAACAGCAGGTTTAGAAAAACATTTCTCTGAGAATTTTTAGAGTGTGTAGATTACAGATAGTGGCATACCTAGCTGAAGAGATAAAGAAATCGGATATGATACTGAAGTACATCTCTTTGAGAGTAACCAGGACACTTTGAATTTAGTATTGGGACTCACATGTATAAACAGACAAAGAACACTACTGCAGTAAATTAAGCCAGACAATGTATCATCAAAATCAGCTTGTTTAAACAACTATGCTGTGAAAATGGGAATCAAGCAAGTAGTGCACATAGAATATGACTTTGTAAAGAACAAAACTTGAAAGTCATAGTTCAATCAAATGACACACAAAGATCCAGTTGCAGCTAGCTCTGTGAGGACTGTAGAAGGATGCAGAACCAATCAACCAGAAAACCATCAGGTATCAAAGCTCATAAGTAAACCACATAGTGGACAGAATTAGAGATATTAGCCAGTCTAGTGGCAGTGGTCACAAGGCAAATCATTTAAGTAACCATGAGAAATTCAGTGTTGCTTTTCAGTGACTCTTCCGGAAATGCTGACTAGTCAGAATTAAAGAAATTACATAGGAAAGAATAATACAATGTTGACTTTTAGGATCTTCTTTGCATATTTTCTTTTCTTCATTAGCAAGAAACAAAAATTAGGGAAATAAAATGTCTTTTACTGTGTTGTTCACCTGCTGCCAATTGGTGTTGCTTTCCTGCTGTCTTCTCCATCTGCTTTAAATTCATTTCTGAAATGTGCCCTCCTTAAAATAAGTTCTTATTAATCTCATAAGGAAAAAACTAAGAAATAGCAAACACAAAGACTTTTTGTTGAATTGCAAACAATTAGAACACAATGGGGAGAAAAACACAATACCAATTATGAATAATCTTAAAAGGTAATAAAATATGTCAGATCCCGGGATTTATATTAAATTTTAATTTGCCTTTTTCAGGGAAAATTGGTATTTTAATTAATGAAACTTTTCATTGGTGGTGGCATTAGGATTTTACTTGGCATAACCAAAATGCTGTCTTAAGATACTAAATAGTAGTAAAAAAAAATGTAACAGTATGTTCGTCATGAAGACATAAGAAACAGCCTAATTCAGAAATACCCTCCCTTTTATTCACCCAGTTTGCATTTCACCTGTTTGATCTTCCTAGGAATATGAGGCCTATCCATGTCTGCTAATTGGATACTCATCTCTAACTCTTCATACCTTTTATACTTACATATTCCTTTAGCAGACAGCTAATTTTCTTCCCATTTCAAGCTTATTTATCCTTAGTATATATATTTTTAGTCCAATTTCTCACTTTTTTGTTAAGTAGTCTCTTCTGCTCACACTTGTTTCACTGACTGGATATCATGTGTTTCTTCTCCATGACTTTTGGTCATGATGGCTTATTGCTGCAGATATACTGTGTTTCTGTGGTTATATAGGTTTCTTTTATAGAAAAAATCCATTGAAATTACTCAAATGAGTGTATTTCTAGAGGGTGACTGTTGCATCTAAGTTAAAAAACTTATCAGAAACTTCATGACAGTTTTGGTCCTGCTTTTGTAGCAGTACAGTGCAACAGAAGTGGAACTGAACATAAAAAGGACAGGTGTAATTAAAGGGTAGGTTGCATACACTGTGAAATTATTCTTTTAAGAATTGCAACCTTTTCTGCTGTAATGTGTCTTAGTAGTAGCATAGCTTTGAAATTAAGTATGATGAAATTTATACACTATGTTAAACTTGCATAAAGGTTAGGAAGGAAAAATTTTCCATGTAAAATCTGGTCTTAATTTTATCTTTGGTATTCTGACTGAGGCTGCAGGAACAACCCTTAGCCCAAATAAGAGAGAGAGCAGGAGGCTACTGCCAAGCTCTGGATACACCTGAATGTTGAGTGACTGCTGTAAGGTCTTTTCATTAGCTAATGGGGTGACTGACATTCAGCAGATCATTCACCTTTGTCTGCCTTATTCACTATCTGTTTAAATATGACGGGCTACTCTTTCTCCATACAGTTCTTGTCATCTCCACTTGCTCTTTTCTATAGTGTTTTACATAACTGGCCTACAAAGCCAATTACTGTTTTCTTAAGTTTGTATGTAATTATAGATAAATTAGATTTGGCTGTTCTACAGGCTAGAGTAGTGCTCTACTTTCTGGGCAAGTGACTACCAACAAGTGAATTTATAAAGGTCCACTAGATTTCTGGGGAAGAGTTTTCCATGTTGCAGGAAAACATTATTTCTTTCCTTGCCTCTCTGTTTCTGCAGAACTAAGGAAATATCCAGGAGCCCAGGAATATTTTGACATTCTAACATTCACTTTCGTTAATCATATGAAAACATGATATTTCAGGGGGTAATTGCTGTCAGGTAAGATAGAACACTTTGAAAAAATTATAAATGAAAACTCTGGTTTCTCTGCTACATCTATTGTAAATTTAGAAGACTGAAGAAAACATTTCGGTCATCCATGCACCATACTCTAGAATGCTCTTTGTATACATTCAGTCTTTCAGGAGGGATTTGGGTCTTCTAAAAGTCTACTAACAACACTTTTCTTCAATTTAGGCAGTTGAGTAGACTAAAAGAAGCCAACCATTTTTCAGTAATTAACAGAAACTCCTACAGGGTTATAAGCGAGTTTGTAAATGCCTTGAGATTTGGTGCTAGCAAATATGAACAAGCATTAGGTTATGCCCAGATTATGACCTCAAGCTGAAATGACCTGTCAGCCTGATGAAATGCTGTGCTTTGACTGTGCTGCAGTAATGTAAATGTCATGGTTTGCAATGCGACTTCTGTCTGGGAAGTCCATGCTTTGAAACAGTAATTCTTGCATGACTGCAAGTGAAAAAACAGGTTACTTAAATTTTCCCTCTTCTCTGTTTTGTCTCATACTATGCACTCTAGTAAAGTAGAAGACTTAACTTGCTGGTCATGGGCTACCATGATTCATAGGTAGAGCATTATGTGTCACGTGGAGCCCAAGTTTGGTCCCTTGAGTGCAGAAGAGAAGGAAACAATCATGGTCCTGACTGTTGGCAATAATCACACTCCTAACTGGCAGTCCATGAGGTGTAGTTTGTCTCTGCTACAAAGGTACACTGTTTATTTTTATCAACTTTTTGTTCCCCACAGGTTTAGGTGTTATTTTGTCTCCAGTGTAGCGCTCTGAATTTGTTTTTGTTGAACTATATTGTTACTATGCTTTGTAAAGTATATCAAAAAGGATTTTTTTAAGTTTATAACAGTTTAAAATGCCAGTTTTTATGCCAGTAATTCTGAATTATAAACCTGCCTCACATTCTTTTCAGTCCCTGTAGCAAGCATTTCCTTACTTGTAAAAAGACATGTTTATAGAAGTAACAATTTTTAATAAAAGATTTAGATATTTTAGGGGTTCAAAATTTGTTGTCTCTCAGCACTGTATGATGTTGATTCAGTATGCAAACTATTAGAGAAAAGTGATTCAATATAACTCAGATGCTAATATGTGGATTTTAATGGTTTCTAAAGGGAAGGAAATGATACAGCTCTTTTTCATTTAACAATCCAAGGCTATATGTAAATGACACAAGGGATGAAAGTGTGGCCTGCATACTTGCCCCATGTCAAGTCCAGTTTAAATGAGATAGAACAGAGTCATCAAATAAAATACTACTGATGCTTAAAGTGCAGTATAAATTATATGGAATTTGCACAGTCTGTACAACGAATTGAAAGTATGTTCAGCAGAATTTTCCTCTCTATGTTTGATGGTATTTGTGTAAGTTGCTGAGAGTCACTGTAGCTCCAATCATAATCGCAGATAGGAACAGGCATCTCCAGAGATGCCTGAGAAGGGTCAGACCAATTGTTTTCCAGGGGTGCCTATCTCTGTATTAACTATATGGAGCCAAAGGTTACCTTCTGAAGATTACCTGCTGAAATTAAATGAGTCTCTCACACAAACATTTGGAAACACCTGGTAATCAATTTTAAATACTCACATATCAAAAGAAAAGGAAGTGTATTTTCCATCCAGATTGCTCTTGCTTTGCCCTTTCAGTGTTTAATTTACGCAGTTCTCAAAATTAGGATACTTTTCTTCTAAGAAGTGTCCCACCATGAAGCTCTACTTATTTTATAATTAACTATGGACCCCATTTTTGAAACATTAATAGTAACATTAGACATTAGTGCCAATGTATTTCTAAATAACTATTTAGGATTCTTTCTAAGGTCACACCAACATTATTTAGAACAAACTATTCAGCAAAGTTCATTCAGATTTATGTATTCTGTGATTAATTCTTAGATACGTCATTATTCTTAGACACGTATTTGTACCTAAGCCTAACAGCATATACTAATACTCTGCCTTATTCAGGTGTATACTGATACATTTATTGATAAATAAATTATTTCCCTTTTAAAAAAAAAAATCTTGCTGTTTGAGTTTTATTGAAACAGAAGCATTCATACAACTGTTCATTTTCTGCTGCTTGTAGCCCTACACCACCTCTTTAACAAATAAAGGAGTGCACTATATAGGTTCAAAGAGATGGTACTGTTTTTGATTCTAAATTATGACAACAAAAGCAAGAAGATTTTGTATTTATTCCTTTCTGTTAAAAGATGCTCATTTTCAAACAACGTACATACCTTTTTTAATATTTGATATTGTCAAAGTCTTAGTGCTAGATGTTGCACAGGTCATAAAATTTCTTATTTATGGACTGTGTTTTTACATGAAAGCTGTAAATGCCTGTTAATTGCAATGGTGTATAAACTACCACAATTTCATTATACTAACAGAAAAAATATTGATACATCTGAGTAAGGATACTGAAGATTTTGGGCAATTATGTCAGTACTGTAGATTAAAAAAGTATTAACAGTTATGTACTTGGGTAGAAATGATCTTGAAAACATATTTCAGGCATTTTTACTGACCTAAAAATTTTGACCATAGACTACTTGTGTATTCATTACAATGCAGAGCCATCTTTAGAAGCATTCATATTTATATTCCCATGCACAATCATACAATAAAGAAAGTAGAATATGGTACCATTGAATGAAATCAGATTAGTAATATCAGGTGTGCATGATTTATCACTGCCAAATATTGGTATAATGAAGTATATCTCTAGAACTCTGATACTGCTTGAAAACAATAAGGAAAAAAAATAAAAAGCTTGGAACTGGAACTCAGTTCCGTGTGAAACTCGGAATTTACTATATTCCTTTTTAGTGGTTGAAATAATTGTGAAAATGTAAGAATAAAACTATAGCTAGATATTGGCTTGCTGCATCACTTCTGCATCTCAGCTCTAATCTGATATTCAAGATATGACAATGGGCAGTCATAAAAGTTAGATGTAAATATTTGTTTCTATTTCATTTCTGAATCTGTGTAGTCTAGTGTTATGATGAGTTGCATCTGAAGTCTCTCTTTTGTTTCAAATTTTTACACAGAATCATTCAGGAAATTGGACCTAAGTGTCTCAGAAACTTTGTGCCTGTCATACTGCTGCATTTAATCATAATTGTGGTGTATGCAGTCATTAGCATGACCAACATACAAGTTTCACTGTGGACCATATAAGTGATTTCTCCTGTGGATACTATCACTGGATCTTAAGCATCCCTGCAGAGCAGATTTGACTTCATTTTTAAATACTAGTCTAATTATCCCTACAGAGTAAATTGCATGGTATTTAGTTTGACTACTTTGAAAGCCTAAGATCTGAGACTGCTTTGCAGCAATTTAAAATTTGCATTTCCAGGGAGTTATTTAAACCAGATGTTTAACCACTAAATTGCTTTTATATCTCAACTTTTCACCTAGATAGGAATATCCCTTATGAATATATTGAGACAAATGGCAATTATTGTTATGCAGCAGATAGATGCTATTAATATTAAAACCAGAGAAATATCTAAATTTTAGTCAACGAATTTTCCAGGTCCTTGTAAAAATAACTCATTTGATGTTTTTATGGTAAGGATTTCTGCACCCCAATATATACAACATGACCTACAATGTTTGGTAAGATGAAACTAAAGCAACAGTAGAAGATGACTGACCTCCTTTAAAGAGAGAAGCATCCAAGTATTCCCATAAAGTGATGTTGGTAATTCTCTTGGCTGTTGAGCAAGTAATCCATGACATCAAGGGTGTAACTATGTCAGCATTTGTTAACATCAGCATTGTTAACATCAACATAATCTATGCTTGTAAAACAAAGATGGTAAGCACGACCAGAGGGAATCTCCTGTCTCATTCAGAGCTTTAAGTGTTGGAAAGTATTTGGGGGCTATTTCTCACTGACCCTGGAATCAACTAGAAGAAACACAATGGATTTTTTTCTTTTAAAGTACACTATGGAGAAATGGCAGCTGTTTTCCTCAAGGCTCTCATTCTTCTAATCCATCCTTAAGAGGAAATCAATACAGTTTCTCTCAGAGGTTTTCAAGCCTGTCTCCCATGCAGGTGGAAAGGACAAAGAAACAACTTGTTTCAAAAAACTGAGATACTGAGAAACTTCAGTAGTCTGCAGACGTATCATCTTTCTTAATAGATTTGCTGTTTTCAAAGAAAAAAGAATCATCCCCTCTCAAAATACTTACCTCATCATTATGACTCACCTTCAGAAAATCTTTGCCTTCCCACCTGATCCTCTGTCACCAAGCTAGATAAATCAACAACTGAAACAATGCCCTCCTGCTTCCCTTCATTTTCAAACCACTCTGAATGGTATGAATGTTATAGCCAAGACATCACACAGCAGCCTCTCTCTTCCTGTACAGAAAGGAAAGCTCAAAGGTCTTCAAGCTGTTAATAATAAAGCCCTAAAAATAGAAACCCCAGATGGTTTGGTTTTTTAAAATAAAAACTGACAGAATTTATAGTAATTGAGTAATTCTTTGCAACTCTGAAATAATTTTCTAACTCAACATTTCTGACCTAGTAATTAATAGTAATGTCATTTGCCCCTTAATTCTTCAGGTCAAAATTCTAAGATTGATTCTTTCATTGTTTTAGAGAAATGTAGTCTCAGAGACTCGTAACATTAAAATCCTAAACACTTAGTGATGCTTAAGGAAAAATGTTGACATGCAATATAAATAAAGATAAATAAATAAAAATAAAGACTGCTTAGATATAGGCTGTGTTTTTCTCTTCTGCATAAAAGCTCTTGTTGCCTTTCTAACGTCCTTCTAAAAGAAGAAAGTGGAAAGACAAGAAAGTAGGACTGTAGAAGGAGAAATGAACTGGAAGTACACAATAGCTAATAAGAGCTATTTTGCAATGTTATGTCTTCTGCGAATTTTTATATGAAATCTCTGAGACCCTTGAAAAACTTTTATTGTTAAAGAGTTAATATGAGTTATATTAATAAAGAGTTAATATTCAAGAGATATGAATCTCATTATCCATCTGAAAAAAAATCTCATTACAGCTTCTGAAGGCATATTTTGCTTCTTTTTGGATAACCAGCTTTTATCTAAATATGGTGCTGTGAATTTCAGTAGAATGGTCATTATTGTAAAGAAATTAGGCAGTTCAAGGTCCAGTTCTGAGAAAGAACAAGAATAAAACTAGAAAGCAAAATATGGTACTTCATATTCTGGTTTATCAGACAGCTTAGTCTGGGCGTATGGGAGGTCTGGACCTTAGTGGGTAAGATTCATAAACCAATGTTCAGGTTTTCAACAGCGAAGCATACTGTATCTAAATGAAGGATTCTGTCCTGCTTCCAGCATTAAAATGAGGTAGTAAAGTTGTTGGACATGGCTGATAAAACAAAGGAACAGTGCTGAAAGGATTTTTTTGCCCTTGAGACTTATGTTATTTTTACCTCTTAACTATGTTTGATGTCTGAAAATACATTCAGATGTGTAATTGCTTTGTGTTTTCTTCAAGATGGGTTTTTAATTTAAAATTACTCATACATAAGGCTAAACAACTTGGAAGGGAATAATTTTGCTTCTAAATGTTTTTGTCCAAATGTATCTTAAATGTTGATCTTATTCAGAAAAATGTTCCCTGTTTCTGCAGAATGCTACTATATGCCTTCCCAGGGCTTTGTACACCTTCCAGGAAGCAATGATGTTACAGTGCTCTTTCTGAGAATATGTGACCTGGCATGCTTTTGAAAAGGAATTGAAAATCTGTAGCAGATGGGATAGTGCTTCAAAATTTTGATTCTGAAGGAGAATCTCTGGAAGGCAATAAAATCTTTTCATGATACCATTCTTTATTAAGGATGTGCTTCTCTGAATTTTGATTACCATCAGGTAAACAGGTAGTAGTAACAGAATTAAAACAGAGACATTTATTCTCCATGCTTCCAAAGCAATCTTGAATTTCACATCAGAATGTGCTTTTCATAAATTCTTGTGTTTTGAGGTGTAGTAGAATGCTACTGTCTGTGCTGCTGCTTTGTTACTGACATTTTCTTTGAGAAACCTCTGTGTGTCAGTAAGATCATGAAATAGAAGCAATATCAGGACCAACTTGTAATTAATTGACAAGATAGAAAGGAAATAATGCTGAGAACCCATATTGTCCATTGAATTAGCAAAAGTTTGCCAAATATGGCAGCTGAAGGAAGAACTATACATGTTTTTCTCCCATGTTGTAGCTGATAATGAAAAATTATTTTTATATATGCTTTTTGAACATAGAACAATTCAGAAACAACTATAGAAAAACGACAGCACGGAAAGATGAAACAATAATTATCTGAAAGAAAAGAAAAAACCCAAAAGGCAAAAATCTCAAATTTGTTTTCGAAGTAAGGTAAAGTCTTTCGAAGAAAGACACTGGTGCATTTCCATTTGTAGTAACATGTCAAGAAAATAGGATTGGAGAAAGGGAACATGAAGGTGAAGCAGAACAGGTGTTGTGGACAGTAAAATTGATCACCATGGCTCAAAAAAGGATAATAGAAGAAAGCATTCCATAAATGTTTATTTTATATTGCCATGAGAATCACTTACTGACATGAAATCTCTCTCACTTCTCTGCAGCAGCAGACAAACAGCATGCTAAAGAGCATGGTAAAATCCAAATTGTTTTTCGTCTTTCAGGACAAGATGCATACTTCCCTCTGTTTTATGTCCTTAACATTACATAATGTATGTACTTAAAAGGAGTTCAAGCTAATGAAAACAAATCTAAAAGACCCAATTTTAACTTGTGCCCCTTACCTAAATAAAACAAGATTTAAATTCATTGTGTACATTTATTATCTAATTCTGTATCATGAAAATTTCAAATCCCTCTTAACTGAAAATTCTGACATTTAAAATCTTGCTTTAATTCTGAATGAAAACAAACCCAACATTAGTTGACATATGAAAAACTACAAGAAAATATTTAATATTAAAGATTTAGGATCCTCTGAAAAACTACTTCGTGCTTCATTAGAGAAACACCTGCAGCAAGACTGACCAATTTAATTTTGGGTCTCCAAAATGTGTTTTCAAAATAAATATTTTCAAAAAGTGGACACATCTACTATTTATTGTTAGTCTTACAAAAATTCACTGCTTCCCCATGCATTTACATAATTGACTTTTGGTCATGTACTTTGAAAATGCTGAAGATGTCTAGAATATGGATATTATACATATTTATAATATACCTGCAAGAGGTATTGATACATTGTTACAATTCCGTCGACCACAGTAAAGGCACTTAAACAAAATTATACTAAAATAGTTTTAAAATTTGCATAAAGTAATGTTTTGATAACCTTTCATAAAATCTAATACACGAAATTGAGTCATGAAAACTAGTTCATGTTCCTTTTTTCTCTACTTATTTATTTTCTCTGTGTATGACTGGCTCCTTTTCAGGGTTGAAAAGGAGGATTCACTAAACTAAGAACAGTCTTAGTTTCTGATTTTTAGGCTCCTTTAAAGTCACTACCAGGTACTACTTGAATAAATTTTGTTTCATTTTTATAT
>VYXD01004339.1:25230-100098 GCA_013397195.1 Hylia prasina | reverse complement strand
AAAAAAAAAAAAAAAGCAGGGGCGGGAGTTTCTGAGCTGTTCATCTGTTTATACCAGTCTTGAAATGAAATAAGCACCACAGTCAAAGATGTGAAAAAGGCAGTGAAAAGACAGCTGTGTTAGCTGTGTTTATCTTGTTTACACACAAGGAAGAGAAAGTGCACCTCATTGAAGGAAAATTTTAAGCTCTTATCCATCACATTTTGTCCAGCTGTGTAGAAATTTTACAACCATTTAAGTCATTAAATGTGAAGTCTCTGTAAAATTCTGTACATTATCTCTCAGTCATATTGTGATATGAAGATTTTGGCTATAGCTTGACATCAAAATATGTGACATTTTCATATTTACCTTTTTTTTTCTCTGCCAGTATCGGTTTCCAAGCAGGTAATGCTGTAGCAATAGAATGTTCCTCAGATCTGTGATAATACTCTATGAATGTTTGTGTAAGAAATGATGTAATTTATTGCTTTATGATGAACTCAGAGTGTTCAATGCTGTACGCAGCACAAAAGTGACTTTGGTTTTGCTTCAAGGAGCTCCTAGCCTGAAGGTTGGTTCTAGGCAATCTGGCATGGAATATTCATCCCTACTGTCAAATATCTGATGCTGATATGACCTCTGCTCTCCAAAAACATTTTATTTTTGATTTAAGAAACCATCATTCCCACCAGAGAAAATATACATGCTAACCTCTTGCAGAAATGCTGCAATAGTGTTTTTCAGAATTTTAGGAAATCTTCATGTTCAAATTTTTCCTCTTAGTCATGTTGAATTCCTAGAATATCAGGGGCAGAAGTTATTAAAGGCAATGTTCCCCTCAAAGTTCCAGTACCTGGTGAGTTTCCAGTCTCTTAGGTGTTTTCCAGCAAATCTGGAAGGAAAACACATGTTGCCAGATTCACCTTTTATAGATAATAGTGCAGACTATTGAAATGACTAACTAGTGGTTGATATGGAAAAAAACACTCCTCCTTGACTATATAGCTTAAACATTTGCGTAGCCTTTAAACCCATAGTTCAGTTATGTTTGTGTTTTATTAGCCAGCAAACCGTCAGGGTGTTCATACAGCCCTTCCAGCTCTAATACCATTTGTTAGCATGTCCACTATGATGGATGTTCTTTTCCAGGTGCAGTACTCTGATCTGAAGAAATTTGCACTCTGGGGGCACCATTCAGTGTCAGCACAATCCCAGGAGTTTTCTGAAATTCACAGACTCATTATTCTGGCTCAGTATTTAACACTTCCCGATTCAATATTGAAGTCCTATGGTCCTTTAGGAGGTTCTAGAAAAAGTGTTTTACTGGCTGCTAAGTAAAATATGAAAGCCTAGACTAACCTGGTTCTTGTCTAAGAAGAAAGTATTTTGATAATGAATCTATGTTCTCATCAAAGGTGACATGGCAGGATCAAAACATCTCTGAATATCATAGAATCATTAAGGGTGGAAAATCCCTCTAAGATTGAGTACAATCATTAACATAGCACAAATATGGTCAGCACTAAACCGTATCTCCAAGTGCCACATCCACATGATTTTTGAATGCTTCCAGGTATGGTGACCCAACCACTTCCTTGGGCAGCCTATTCCAACACTTGAATGCTATTTCAATGAAGAAAATTTTCCTAACATACAATCTAAACTTCCTCTGGTTAAAGTCCTTATTAAAATTTGGATGGAAGTCAGAATGATTTTTACTCCATGTTAGAGAAAGCCATCTAATAATATTGTGTTATGTTGTGAGCCACTATCATTCAACAGATGGCACATGAGGTACAATATGATGTGATTCAGTTGTTGTTTCTTGAGTTCCTCCACCTAGTAATGTAGAAATATATTAAAAGTTGGCAGAAAAAAAAAATATAGGATTCAAATGTTTTTATATGAGCAATTGAATAAAAAGAACTATTTTTTCCTGACTTATATTCAGTTTGTTAATCTGTCTAGAAATAGTATAGGACTGTATAGAAATGTATTTGTAGAACAAACAAAAAAATGTAGTATTATTTATGAAGCTCATAGAGAAAAACAGATATTGTTTATTCATGTGAAATTATTATTTCCCTCTGCTATAATAAAATAGAAAAAGAAGAAGATACAAGATAAGAAGGAAGAGCTAGTAATACTTCAAGGCATACATTTCAATGTATTTAGCTTCTGCACACATATGTGTGAGCTGTGCTGAAAACAGTGGTGCTCAGGCTGAGACATGGAAGAGAAGGCTTTTCCAAATTAACCATTTGAATTTCATATGTAAGTGCTTATGTGTCAGGACGATGAGTTTTGTTGAGAGAAGGAATGCTTGGATTGATGAGGGAAAGCACAAGCAATGGAAAACAGGTATGTGGGCAGACACAGAAGCCTATCATGTGTGGTTTGTCTGCAGCTGGTCCCATAGGTGTGATTAGAATGTGTCATGCTGCAGCACGACTGCTGCTACACTGTGTATGCCATCAGCAGTTTTTACTTTGTCATTTATATGGATTGAGATTCTTTATAAGAATAAAGTTACTGATCTATTCTTTTGATGTGTGTTAAGCCTTACATGCAGTTTATGTGTTAGCATATCTATAAGGTGACTGAGATGAAGAATTTTGCAAAATGAAGTCATGGATTATACCAGCACAGTCCAGTCAGACACTTGGAAATATATGCTGATTTGCCTTTATCAAAAAAATGTCAGCACTTAAAAGACTTTCTGTAGTCCCTTGTTACTGCTCAGCAATTTGTTTGTACACATGTATTACTGCATTAGGCAGATCTGAGTGGTAGCTTTCCTCAGTGATGTGTCAGTAATTGATGAGAGCTCCAGAGAACACTGACACTGATGCCAGCTGTATATTATATGGTTTTGGCTTAGCCTACCCAACATACATAAGCCTACCCAACTTCGCAGAGGAAGATGTGTATTTCAGCAGATCTGCCATCTTTCAAAGGTCTGTTCCAGTAAAGCATGTTTTTATCACGAGTTTTATTAAGCACTATTTTCACTTATGCCCATCAATGTTTGTCTCCCACTGTGAACAATAGGACAAAGTCTTAATGCAGTTTGCATGCTTTTATCAACACTACCTTCAAAAATAGTATTTTTCACCTCCAAAGGTGATCGTAAATCTCAGAAGTGCTGGCAAATGTTTCTCTGAATTGCTACCAACTTGCCTTTGTGTCAGGGCACATGAGGAAATTAGGAGAAAAATGTGTCTTGTCCTAACAGAAGCAGCTGTGAGGCATAGCCTCTGCACCTGAAAGGAGTCTTGAATCTTTTCTTGCTGAAGGTTACACCTCTTGGCAAAATTTAACCTGCAATATTCCAGCTGCTTGAACCCAGAATATAAAGGACTAAACTCCTAATTTGCCTTGCATAGCAATTTTTACTTGTGTACTTCAGCTCACTGATCATGTGCTATCAGTCATCTGTGGACCTGTATTATGAATAGCATGAGGGATTTAGTGTGATGAAATGGGAAAAATGGTGAAAAAGCAAAAAGGACTGTTGAAAAGAAGTAAACAGGAGCAGCTCCTTATGCCAGTAGAGTTGTTGAACCTTCTGCATCATGAATTTGGGGTTTAAGACCATCACTTTAGTGTCAATGGGAATATAGCCTAAAGAACTTCACAACTTGCTGTGCATTGTCAGGGAAAGGCAACCTTTGGTACAAGAAAAGACATTTCTGTTTACAAACTTAACATTTTTAAGCTTTTCTGAGAATGTGCAAAAGCTTTTCTGTATCAACACTGAAAATTACTGCAGTAGTAATAATGCCCCATAAGTTTAATTTTCATTTAATGGCAGTGAATCGAGTATATGAATCTAAGGTAGACTTCCTAGTCTTTGTGAGCTGTCAGAGCAGAAGTCAGTACCACATCTCCACTTATTTTGAAACACATTTTGAAGTGTATGTTTTTCATTCATTAACAGTCTTTGTGGTTGCAATGTGTAATTAGTAGTCATGTAGGCTAACCTCTGGTTCTGAGTTCTTTTTTTTCAGTGCAGTTTTGTGCATATGAAGAAAATATTTGGATTTTAATAGATTTTAGGTGACATTTAAATGCTCTTTTGAAGTACAGGGTTTTTTTTAATCAGTTATGGTGTGAGGAATCATTCTTCTATTCCTCTACACTATCTTCAGTGTCCTGCTTAGGTATCCACTGAAACTTTTGGATCAAGGGAGCCATCAAATGTTCCTTGTATAATCAATGAGTTAACCATCTTTACCTTAAATACTAATGCTTAGACAGGTAACATAAAACCTATTGAGTGCTTAATTTCATTCTCTAAACGTGTTTGGAAGGAAGTATTTTTTGCTTATGCCAGAGACATCTTTCTGGTTTTTATTTTTGTTGATTATCAGGGTAGCAATATCTGGCATTTGAAAGAAGTTACAAGGTAAGAAGATGGATTGAGCCATCAAAGAAATTAAGTATCTAGTTTTTTTTTAACTGATACATGGCGTTTACTTCTTAGGTGCTTTGTCTTTTTAGTCGCTGTCAAAGTATTCCAAAAGGTGTTGTGTATTTCTGTAGATAATATATATTGATTCATATATTTGCATACATGAAAAAACCCAACTATTTTGTAGTTTTATTGCACATATATGCTGTCTAAATCAGTACATAAAGCTTCAGGTGATATGGAAACATATCCCTGTCTTTCCCTTTCTCTGTCTTGCTTCTCCAGTTGAGTTAAACGAAGAGCATATTTCCAACTGGGATAATATTTCTATTGATTCATTAATATTTATATCTTTCTATTGACTGTCTGTCTATACACTGTATGAGAAGGCCACAGACAGGTGTACACATAGCTTCTTGGGGATTTTTCATTATCAGTTTGTCCCTGTACCAATATTGAAATAAAGTAATTTCATCTGAGCCTTGACTCTCTTTGTCAAGGCATCATAGATTGTGCTTTTGGCTCTGGAGTGTTTTGGTACTGGTCAAAACAGCAGCTGTCTGATCTGCCCAGTGAGTGATGACATTACACTAACTATAGCTGCCACAACTGCAGCACTCTTGAAAGCAAAGTGTCTTCCATTTCTGGAACCCTGTTAAAATTGAAGGCATGAAACACATTTACACAGACTTACAAGTTTATCTCCATGTATATTTTCCTAAAATTCTTCCAGTTCTCTGGCTGTGCAAAGACACCTTAGTTCTGCTTCTAAGGGGGAGGAGAATGAACCATAAAATCCAAGGTTTTTTTAATGTGATTTTTCTGTTTCATCTGTACTGTATTTCTCTTTCCACAGAAAGGAAGGTCTAGGCTGATTTAAATATTATCAAGTTAATCCATAGAGGATTGTTTTTCCCCCTCATGTTCAAAGTGTCTGTTCTAGTTTAGGCCCTTTTTTTCCCACTAGTATGTCTTTTCCTATTAGTCCAAATTATGTTGCTGTTTTCTCAGCAGCCTGTCTAAAGTAGTTGTAGCTATTCGTTTGTATAACACAGTAATAAATGCTTGCAGATCTTGCAAATAACAGAATCAAGAAATAACACAGTTTTAGCTTATGAACATACAAAACCAGTGTTCATTGAAGTTCTGGCTTCAGGAACTGTGTCAACATGTTTGAAGTAATAATAACCACTTAATGATTTGAAATGGTTTCTATGCAGAAAAACAATATATAGATACTTATTTATTTATCTGCCAACTTCTGAATGTCAATGCCTTGTTTTCTGGTTTTTTGTTGGTTTTTTTTTTTTTTTTTGTGTGTGTGTGTGTGTGTTTGGTTGTGCCTTTTGAACATGCAAAGAAATATCCTAAGAGATGACAATCAAAACTTTATGTATTATGAAAAGCTGAAGGAAAACTTGAAAATCTTCCAGAATGAGGTCTATTCTAGCAATTTAAAAGTGACTATTATAGACCAGCAAAATTACAAATCTGTCTTCTATGGTAAAGAAAAAGATACCCTAAAAGAATTCACATTGGATTTAAAAAGCTATTTATAATACACAAGCTCTTTAAAGTAATTTATACAATGCAGTTTTCAGTACAGACATAACTAATTTAGCAATGACCAAGCTCATAGTCACTGATAACTTATAGAGCAAAATTGCCCTTGTACTCCTTAGTACCTTTTTTCTTCTATAAACAGAAAACTGTTACTGAAGAAGAGCCTCTTAAGTCTCATTATCAGTTATAGCAAATATTCATCATAACTGGATTCAACAGGATAAGGTAAGGATTTCTCTTACAGCTGTGTTCCATCTGTTTAATGTTCAGCTTGATCTACTAGCAGTTGGTAGTAAAACCATTTAAATTCTTATTGAGCTTCTACTAGCATAGAAAAAAGTAGAATCTTGGGCATCTTTCAGGCAGGTAACTATGACAGAAAGCCCAGAAGCCCATCATGCTATAAAACATAAATTATCATAACACTTGATGATACAAGGCCAAAACTTGTAAATTGATATTTTTCCTTAATCTTTCAAACTGGGGCAGGGACTTTTTCATTGCCAGAGAATTAATACATTTTCAGAACTCTTTAGATATGTTGATAGTTTTCCTGAGTTTTTATTGTATAATTTAAAATTTTTTGCCTTTGTGCATTCTTGGTGTAGTCATCTCAGTAACCAGATACTAAAAACTAAGCAATAAATAAATGCATTTTAAAAAGGCATCACTGGTTTCAACTAATCCTGTGCTGTAACACTTAAAATTCAAACCAAATTATATTTTAGAAGCCACCATGATTATTTAAAAAGACAGTTTACTTTTTTTTAAGTCTTTAAATCCTGTTCCTCTTTTAGAATAGACTTAGGAGTTATAACATGTGGGCTGATTATATGTTTGCATACATGTATTTTCTTGTGTAGAACTGAATTGGACAAGTATTGTGCCAGAACAGCTTTATTACCAGAAATATCAAAGTGTTCAATTGAAATAAAGCATATAAAGGTTGTAATAAGAGTTTTTGCAATAGTTAATACCTTTTGACTAAATAAAAAGACAAGTTGCCTGTGGCTTCAGGTATTTTCAGTATGCCCTGAGTAAAATTATGATTTAGAATAATTCTGCTAAAGGTAGTGATAATAAAAGATTCCTTCAAATGTAAGATTAAAAATAAGATTGAACATGACAGAGAGTCAACTCCTCTTTGGGATAGCTGTAGCCAAAACCCATGTTGTGGGTCTCAAGTAATATATACCTGCTTAGACTTTAAAATAAAAGATAATAAATTGCTAAAAGCCTTGTTAATCTTAAGCATTATATTCCTGTTCTGGTTTTTCATGTATATTCACAACTGTGTTCCATCTGACCAACACATAGGCTGCAATTAGTTACGATTCTTAATATTCTATGATATTTCTTTATTTTGCAGAAAGTAAGTGAGAAAAAAGCATCACTCTCTTTTTAGGAGTTTTCATCTTTTGATTTTAAAGCTACCCTCATTTCCTGTGCACAATCCCTTTAATGCTAAGCTGCTTGTTGTTCCTCTACCACCAGATCAGATAAAGGACAACCTCAAAGGGGATAGTTCTGCCTTTGTTGCAGATGCTTCTTTGCTTAATTCAGTCTTTTTGCAGAAACTGTGCACTTGGGTAGGTGATACACTGTTATTTTATGTGACTCTTCAAAACAGTGCTTCCATAGGAAATGGTTTAATCAGTAAAGATAGTAGCTCCTAAATATGCATTGTCATTGCTACAAATTATACACTCTCCAACTACAGGATTAATATTAAATATCGTTGTTCTAATAATTAGTGCAGATAGTGGCTAAGTATTAGTCCATTTGATTAGTTTTATCCCTCTTTTTTCCAGACACCGAATGAAGACATTATCTTCTAGTTTTTTTAGTGCAGTAGACCAACAGGTTTTACTTTTCTGGTGAAACATTATATACCCCAGAACTAGTTTCAGATATTTGCATATCTGTCAATTTAGTATCTGAAGAAAATTCACCTTAAAAAATACATGTTTAAAATAATATTGTATCTTCATCTGCCTTCAGTTAGCATGCCTGCAGCAGTTACTGCAGAACATTTTTGTACAGATTGGAGAACCTTCCAAATCCTACTAACTGTTCTAAAATGTCTACTGAACAGATCACATCTGCAGTATGACAACCTTATTTCAAAACAGAAGAGAAAGATACAAGTGATGAGATGGAGTCAGGCAGTTTGCTTGGTTCCTCATTATTATTGCTTTTTGTATTCAGATTTAATACTACTTCTGTACTCTGAATTTAGTACAGGAAAGGTAAAAGTTTTTCTAGAGGATAAATCTTTACTAAAATCTGAACTATTGATAAAACTATCTGTGAAATTTTGTCAAATAACATGGAATTTTAAAAAAATAAGTAATTTTCCTGCATTTTTTTCTGGTGCTTCACAGTTTTTAAAAATATCTTCAAGTTATAATTAAACAGTAGGTAAAGCCCAACTTAAATGCTAATGATGAGGTTGTTTGGACAAATCAAAGTAATGATAATTCAACACATTTTGAATTTGGATGTTCACTTATATTTTAGCAGTTTCAACAAAATGGCACAATGATGGAACCACATATTCTTTCTAACAGATTAGATTCTTTCTAACTTGTGATACACAAGTTTTACTGAAGTTTTACTGACTAGATGTTGAATGCTGACAATAGGTTGAATCAAATCATGGTCTGTATTGCTTTCTGAGCTGCACTGAAACTACACTGAAATCTTTTTATATAGAAGAAGGGTTATAGGTAATGTGAAAAGTGAGGACTTCTTCTATGCTGTACAATGCCCTAATTTAAGTACAAGTACCTAAATTATCAAACAACAAAAAATAATATAGCTGTGTTGTGCTGATCCAGAAATCTAATCTTTAGGGAGGAGCACTGAAATGGGAAACCATCTACATAGAATTTTCTGATATCTTGACAGTTTTCAGCTATTTTTGCTCAGGACTGCCTAAGCTAAAGATAGCATTTTTTATTTTAGTAACCTTTAACAGAATTTCCCTTCATGAAGTTTTTACGGTTTCAATTTCTGTTAAGATTAATTAAGATTTCATCAACCTCTTTCTTGCTATCACATTTTTAATAAAATTAGGGAGACCATAACATGAGTCATGAAAAAATGTGTGCAGATAAAAGAAGGATTTGACTTCTCTCTCTCTGCAAATTGTGATCTTATCTTTTAAGACATGTGTTCTTCTATGTTTGCTATTTTAATTTAAATATATACATGAGAATAACAGATATTTTATCTTGATTAGAAGTTTCTCTCTGGTATTTAAGAATAAGAAGATTTAATTAAAAGAAAGGGAAATTTATGAGACCCACAATATAAACATATTTCTATAAACTCACTGGAGTTACAGCTCTGTAAATGAGTTGTAATAATTTCTGCTAGCTAAGAAAAATAATGGAGCTAGGTTCTTAAAACTGTTTTTGAATTATCTTGCTGTTTAGACCTCAAATTAGAAAATTTTATGAAGAAGGAAAAAGTTGCTTCATCTGCAGAAATCTGAGTCAGAGCACAGCTATATTATGCAAATCTGAACAGTAAAAATAGCTTTGAATGAAGGACTTGTTTTCATTAGCAATGGGGTAAAATGGATAGTGGGTGTCTCTAATCAGCAGTTTCTAGTGTGGTTTAGAAGGTTAAAGATAAAATATTCATAGCAGAAAATACCTTTCCATCTTATATTGTAATGCAATTTCAAAGTTTAAGGCAAAAGGGGACCATTAGTTCATATACTTGTGTGTGTGTGTATGCATATATGGATATATAAGTGCATATGTATCTAATAGGGTCTGTAGGACTAGAACAATGGGTAATGGCTTTAACCTAAGAGAGGAGAAAGCCAGACTAGATAAATGGAAGAATTTTTTGCAGTGGAGCTGGTAAACTACCTGCACAGATTGCCCAGAGAGGTTGTAAATGTCCCATTCCTGGAAATATTCAGGGTTGGGCTGGATAAGGACTCTGGGCAATGTGATCAAGTTGAAGATCTGCTCATGACTTTTTAAGGTCCCTTCCAATCCTATGATTCTATGATTTTATGATAGCTATGTAATGGCAGATCATTAAACCTTGCCCACCTATTCCTGAATTAATTAAAATTTTATTTCAGCTTAAGTCATTAGGACAAGATAATACTGCATGCCAGGGGGGAAAACAGACAGGAACAATGTGTCTAATATAAAACACCCTAATACTACTAAGGAGACACAATTTGATAAATCCAAGTAATCCTGGTAGTTAGCTACAGGATCTCCATCCCATCCATCTAGCTTTTCGAATAAGATGCAAGAAACTATTTCTTCGCCAAACCAGCTGTGGTAATCCATCTCATTACAAGTGCAAGAACCAGATGCAACTGCCAGTGCAACTCAGAAAAAAAATGTTCTTTTTAGCTGAATGAAATGATCTGCCTGTCCTGCCTCAACCATGCTCTGAGGGAGTTTTCATTATCACTCTACAGGATACAATTTGTAGATCTGACTTGAGGTTTCACAACGTGCAGTAATGGATTCTCAGGTTGGTACTGACCTTCTCAGTCCTTGCTCATTTGACTAGTCTTCTATTCGTTTGAGTGGACTGAAAAGGCAACAAATAGCCGTATAAGGTGGTAGTCCAGTAGTGAAAAAGCTTTTTTTTTTTAAACTTTTGACCAGTAATTTGCTGGACTTGACTTGCAAATCAGTTATTTGTTCTTTCAGAGGGAGCTTTATTTTGTATGACTTATAAAATGTGTTTACTTTTGTAAAACAGGCAGCCTGGCACTTCAATAATTACAGCCTACAGAGCTTACTTTGTACCAGTGCTGTGAACATTGTATTCTCATAGCGGTGCTACTGCTAGATGCTAGGCTGCTCCACCACTTTCATACTTGCTGAAACTCTGTGGGAGGATGTACTTAGTGAGATATTTTGAAAAGGGAGAATTTAGATCAGGCTGAACAAGCATGGATTTTTCCTCCAGTTACAAGAAAAAATGTAAGCTTTTCTTCTACACCTGAGTACCCAGTCATTGTTATGTAGTTATGCAAAAAGAGGGTGATTATTTTAAAAAAATCCAAATTAACCATTTGGGAACTTAGCAAGGGAATTATCTCTCTCAAACAGTGTCATTTGTTGCTGGATGACTGTATGAATCTCCATTGCAGGGGTCTTTGACAGGGTTTCTTTAACTGCATTGGAAATTATTATGCTGAATTCCTATAATTTGGCTGGGCCATGATCCTATGTGACCACTTCATTGTATAAACAAATCATTATTACTAATTATCTGAAACGTCATACAAAATATTTCTAAGTGTGCACAAAATACTGTCTTATGCAACTGTTTTTGTATCTGCAGGAATGATTTCTCTTGACTATTTAAAAGTAACTATATACAGCTTGACCAGTTTTGCAGTGGACCTGCTTGGGAACCATCTGGAATAGCCAGATGCCCCATGCTGTATGTTAATATGCACATTGGAATGTTCAAACTGGTCTATGCATATCAAGACGTGCTTTGGGAAGTGTGTGGAATTCCCACCTAGGGACTCCTCTGCTAATTATTCATATATATTGCTGTGAAGGAGGCCAGGAATTCAGTCAGTCACCTTGGCTAAGCTAATGTGACATTTCGATTCAGTTGGATGTCTCACTTAGCAGTGGGTTCTTGGGCCACTAGGGAATTTCTGACTCAAGTGCATGAGTGTGCACACAGGCTACAGTCCTGGCAACCAGTTACACAAATATAAATACAGTACTAACTTAAATTTTCTGTTAGTAACTTCAGTTTCAGAGCTCTTGCCACATTGTACAATACATACTAAAACTTGAAAATCATGTAGGTTTATAGCAGTGACTTGGGTGGAAGTGAAATACAGATTTAATGTTATAATTTTTCTGAGACCTTGTTACACACCAGACATGCAGCACAGGGAGGAGTTGCTCTTTTGTTCACGTAAACAGGCTTGTCGGGCTTTTGTCCCCAGAAATTTCAGAGTGAAATAGACATGCAATAAAGACTATTGTTTGCTGTCATACTAATTCCTCATGGATTCTGATTTAGGATCCTGTCCTGTCCAATTTGTGATTTATATCACTCAAAGAATCACTGTTAAAGGTATTAGTAAAAGTGGTTTGAGTATGGTATTGTAAAAGTGTGATTTAACAAAGTTTGATGGCAAAAGTTCACTCTTTTACTTGCTACATGGAAGAAACATACAAAAGGAAAACAAGTTACAGTCAAGCTACAGTGATTTACTCAGAGACCGGAGACATAAATGGATAAAGAAGACCCTCCCTCCAAGTCATGAGCAGGCTCCTTGCTCTTTAAATTTCTGTGCTGGTTTTAGCTGGAATTTACAGTGGCGGGTATGGGGCTGTGTGGAATGCAGGGTTGATAATAGAGGTTTTCTTGTTATGGCTGAGCAGGGCTTACACAGAGCCAAGGCCTTTTCTGTTTTTCATACCTCACACTGGTGAAGAGGCCAGGGGTGCATGGGAGGCTGGGAGGAGACACAGCCAGGACAGGTGACCAAAGGGATATTGTAGACCATATGATATCATGGTCAGTATATAAAGTAGGGGGAAGAAGGAAAAAAGGGAGGGACATTTGAAGTGATGGCATTTGTCTTCCCAAGTACCACTACACATGCTGGGGCCTTGCTCTCCTGGAGACGGCTGAACACCTGCCTGCCCATGGGAAGCAGTGAACTGATTCCTTGTTTTGCTTTCCTTGAGTGCATGGATTTACTTGGGTTTTCTAGCTTTTATGCTTCTGATTCTCTCCCTGATCCTGTCGGTAGGGAAGTGAGCAAGTGGCAGCATAGTGTTTGGCTGTTGACTGGGGTTAAACCATGACAACTTCTGATGAAGTCTGTGTGAGGCTAGGTCCAGTCTTAATCTCAGATTTGGACAATGGCTTATTTCTAATGGAATTATCTATATAAAGTTTATAAGAATTAATATTGAGTATCAATTTCTTTAGTATTAAATTTTCATGCTATCAGCCATTTACCAAGGATCTTTTGCAGGTAAGGGATCTCTCCACCTTAGGTGAGAAGGGCTCTCTTAGTCTCAGGGAGGCAATCTCAGACCTTGAGAGGCATTCCTGCTCAAGGGGAGAGCCATCTGACATGCGGTCCAGTTTTAATTCAAGGAGAGCTCAAACTGGACTCATCTACATCTTGATCATTGATAAAAGATCTCTCTGCCTTGGGGAGCAGCCCAAGAGCTTCTCCCCAAGAGAAGATCGACACCATGCAGCCATATTGCCTCGGAAGGAAAGCACAAAGGCAGCTCACTTAGGCTGTCATATTTATGGAAAAAAGTGGTTGGTCCTAATCAAGTTGCATACAATAGTGAGGTATGTATGAGGCACCTTATACTCACAGCTTTCTAAGCTCCTTGAGTCTTGGAAAAACCACCTGCTATTCATGTTAGTGGTGGTTGATGTTCCAAGCTCATATTCACTGATGCTCAATGTCACTGTTGCTTTGTGGGTTTCCTGGAGGAGTTTTTGGCCCAGGTATTGCTTAGGCCTTTACCTCCTCTGAAGCTTGTATCAAACTACTGCTAGTTTGGTTAAGGGATTCACAACTGTCCCACCACCCCCTTGTGGAGAAGAGTATGGGTTTTGATGTCCACATCTATATAAAAAAAAAGCTGACTGTGCTTAGAAAATGACTTTTCAGTATTTTCAATGCTAGTGAAGAGTACTGTGTGTTCTTGTACATATAAGTGAGGGTCATTTATTAGGCAGTGTTGAGTCTTTTATGTCTGGTCCAACTTATCATGGACTCTACTCTTCATAAAGTCCTTGTACTTCCAAGGACAATTCTGGTTCATTTGCTGGACAGAAGAGCCAAGGGTGATCTCATCACCTCTTTCATACCTAAAGTGCTTTATGCGTTAAGTATTTCATATTATTGTGTATATTCACCAATAAATCTAATCTTCTTAGATTTATTTACTTCTTGGAAGAGTTAAGATTTTACAAATTTCCCTTTGGCCATTGTAAAGTCTGACTGAAGGCTTGTAAAGTAGGCCAAATCCCCTGACAGACAAGCTGGTTGTTTCCTTCCTCCTGCCTTTCTCATTGACATCTTTTTATTAAGGATCTCACTAATGGGAGAAAGCTCAAACTGGGACAAGAAAGCAAGGAAGTTACCCTGCAGACAATATGCAGACAGTATGAACCATATAAAGAAGAGTAACCTATGGGGTATAAATAATTTCTAACTCAGTTTCCAGGTGATATGTTTATGTATGCATGAATAGAAAAAGGAAAAGAACATTTTCTAGATCATTTTTTAAGCTCTCTCATAAGTGTACGTATTGATGTGCATATTGATCCCTAGAAGCATAACCCCTATTAGCATTGCTAATGCTACAATTAAAATTAATTTACAAGTAGGCCAGGTTCTGTTTGTATTCATGAAACATTGAGGTGGGTTGACCCTGACTAGCCACCAGGTGCCCACCAAGCTGCTTTATCATTCCCCTCCTCAGCAGGACAGGGCAGGGAGAAAAGAAAATGAAAACCTTTCTAGCTACCAGTAAAAAGCACAGCTGTGAGGGCTGATATGGGGAAATTAACTCCATCCCAGCCAGCCCAAATACCGATGTTAATGAACTGATTATTATTTAACGACTGCATCCATTATATTAAAAAATATGTTCATATTCTTAATGAAAGTCACTTTTCTCATTTTTTAAATTTGAGCAATTTTAATTGCTTCATTCTAAGAAGTAGGATAATTTGATGGGAGACTTTGTGCTTTAACAGTAAATATATGGAGTGAGGTTTCTGGTAGGAGAGCTTGCAGAATGAAAATCCCATGTAAATTTTTCATAGGCACTCTGCCATTGAATCTCTCTCAAAAGCTCACAATGTAAGGCTTATAAACATGATTTGAGAATATTCATTTTAATGTCAGTGACATTTGCAGGAAAAAGTAGGCTGAAGTTAAAAGTACTTACTAACATAAGGCTGAGGACTCCAGTGATTAACAGGCTCTCTTAGTATTTATGGAAAATGGATTGGGTTTTTCCACATGGCTTGTCAGGGGCTTAGTGTTCCTCTCTAATATAGAGTGGAATGATGCAGGGACTGGAAGTCATTAAGGTACAGAAATAGTAACCAAATAAGTCTCTCAGCTCAGGATTAATAACATTAGTGTTACATGATAACTCTCTTCTCCTTTTTCTTCGTTTTTTTGCCCTTTCTTCTTTCTCTTTTCTTGCAAAGAAGCAGACAACCCCCTCCCCCCAAAACAGCAGCAATCTGCTTTTTAATTTTAACACACAATAGGACACAAATAATGCTGTTTCAGTCATAATCCATATGGAATTGGCTCTGGTAGCTTTTTTGCTAATGACATCAAAATAGTAATTATGCAGTGACCTTTAAAGAAGAAAACTGACATTTTTTATCTTATCATAGATATTTATCTATATTTAACCAGTTTGAGTACTCTCAGGCTAAATATTCTCTGTCCTATTATGTTAAATGCAGTATAATTACTGTTTGATGTATTGAGACAGTGGAAGAAAGAATGTGTGGGATTAACTTCAGTAAGTGTGTTTTATTTCTGTATGGTTGGTTGGGTTTTACAATTATTTATAATAAATTTGCATCATGCCAGAAAATTGAAAACATTCTTTAGTTACATTATGGAATGTGTAGGAGTATGCATAATTCAGATGGGCTAAACCACCAAGCATTGCCCAAATTGCTTGTGAAATATGACAGGAAAGATGTCTAGGGGAAATGTAGGCACTCCTATGAAAGGTTAATTTTGTGTGCTACTGAAATTGCATTCAGAACCTCTGGGTTCACTAGTAGTGCACACATTATACAACTCAATTCCAAATGATAGCAATCATGTTGGTTGCTTATTTACACTTCATAGATAACTGCACTTGCAATACCTTTGTTACAGAATTTTTACAAGGATTACCCGTGTGGTTACTGTTGTTGCTAAGACTTTACAAAATGTTTCATTTTAATTTCTTTCACAATTTTAAGATGCTTAAAAACATTCTAAATTTTCTATATTTGGCAGGATAATAAAAAGCTTTATTAAAGTATGTTCTTGTTTTGAAGTTGTAAATAAAATATAGATGATGAAATAAAAAAATCAAATGCATTTTTCCCCTTTGCCAAGTGCAATGCAGTTTTGGACTTTCTTTTTAAAATAGGCTTTTCCCATTTTTTAAATTTTACAATATTGTGTTCTTACTTATTTTATTTTACTTTTTAAATCTAGAGAAATTTGAGCCTTTTCTTAGTCTTCAAAAAATAGGAACAGCTGTACTACTCACTTTTTCAAATTCTCTTTTCTTCTTGCTTAGAAGTGATGCTTTCTTTAGTATGGCTAGAAGCATCATAAAGATTAGCTTCTGTATACATGAACCATTTATTTTCACTAGACTGAGTTCATAGTCATAAAGTCTGCTGCACTGTGTGTCCATGAGCAGATGGATTCCATTGTTGTTATCACAGTCAATAGGTATTTTATCCTACTGCTAAAGTAATTTCATTGGTAATTCTCTTCCTGGGACAATGAAATTTTGGGAGCAATTTATAACTTGGAGGCCATTTTTTAATATTTTTTTTAATAAGTAACAGTTTGAGACTATGTCTATGAATGGTTTTAAGATGTTTGAAGAGACTTGTTATGATTTCGATAAAGTATCTAGGCAATAATGCCTACTGACAGGGGAAAAAAATAGGTTTGAGTTGTAAAATTAATTTCTTCTTTTTGAAGTGCAAAATGTTGTCATAATAGGACTGGAGAAATCCATACCGAAATATTCAATTTATGAGTGAACTTTCAAATGGGAATTCAAGATGTACATTAAACTTGTTACTTAACTGTATTTTTTATTTTATTTTGTGTGCATTATTTTGAGTTCTTAAGTTTGAGAAAAACAGAATTCTATTTAAGTGATATTTTTGAATTATGTGGACAGGTAGATATTTTTGTGTTGGGTTTTTATGATGTTGCCAATACCTGGCTTGGGAGTAGTCAAATCAGTTAATATGTTAAAATATAAGAAAATACACTTGTTTAAATACAATTTATACTGTAGTGTTAATAAAACCTTTTTTAATAAGTGCATTAAAATTGTCACCATGACACCTGCCTTTGCATGTTAAAAATGTACTTGGTAGGCAGGAATGAGCACATCCTAAACACTGTTTGCACAGATTTCTATCACGTGGTTTCAAATGCTAAAGGTGCCTCACCACAATCACAGTGAAGAGGTCCTGTTCCAGTGCTGTTTAACACCTTTAACAATTATCTGAATGAGGGGATGGAGTGCACCCTCTGTCAGTTTGGTGATGACACCAACTTGGGTGGGAATGTTCATCTGCTGGAGGGCAGGAAGGCTCTGTAGAGGGATCTGGACAGGCTGGATAAATGGTCCAAGGCCAGTTGTCTGACATTCAACAAGGTGAAGTTCTGAGTCCTGCACTTGAGTCACAACTACTCCAGGCAGAGCTACAGTCTGGGGGCAGAGTGGGGGAAAGCTGCAGTGGAAAAAGACCTGGGGCTGTTGGTCAACATCAGCTGAACATGAGCCAGCAGTGAGCCCAGGTAGCCAAGAAGGCCAGTGGCATTTTATTACGTGTAGATGTTGCATTTACAGACATGATGTTGTGGTTTTGACACTGGCTAAATGCCAGGCACACACAAAAGCCCTTTGCTCACACTCTCCTGCTACAGTTGAACAGAGAGAGGAAAAAAAAAAAAGAAAAGGTCTCATGGGTTGAGATAAGGACTGTGAGAAAACACTCTAAGGGCAAAACAGGTTCAAATTCAAAGGTATAAGGTAAATTTGTTATTAACAGAGTCAGAGGAGGCTAATGAGAGGTAAAATAAGCCTTTAAAACACCTTTTTTGGTCCCCAGTTCCTCTCTCTTTCTCACCGACAGTGTAGGGAGACGGGGCATGGGGGTTTTGGTCAGTTTGTCACCCGAGATCTTTTTCTGTTCATTTAGAGAGAGGAGTGTTTGCTATGCCGTGGGGTCCTTCCCATGGGAGACAGCTCTTTGTGAACTTTCCCAGTGTATCTCCAATCTCATGAGCAACAATTCTGCCAAAACCACTGCAAAATGAGTCTTTCCCATGGACAAAAAGTCTTTCTGAAACTTGCGGCGTGTGTCACTCATCCACAGGGTGCAGTCTTCCAGGATAGGCTGCTCTAGTTTGGAAGCAAGGGTCCTCTCTCTCTATCTGTGGAAATAGATGCCCTTTCTCTCTATTTGGGTCTCTCACTGGATCGCAGGTCTCTCTGGCATCCACCTGCTCCAGCATGAGCACTTCTCTCACGGGCTGCAAGTGGATCTTTGCATCCCCTGTGTACTTCGTGGGCTGCAGTGGGGCATCCTGCTTCACCATAATGGCCTGCAGAGGAATCTCAACTCTGGCACTTGGAGCACAACCTCCCCCTCTTTTTTTCCACTGACCTTGGCGCCGCCATGTTGTTCTCTTCCATATGTCCTCACTTCCTCCTCTTCTCTGACTAGAAGAAAAACTGCTGCCCGTAGGTACCATTGTCAACAAGTTCCACCAATTCAAGGACTCTTGCAAGGTCCTGCAGTGCCGAGAGGTTGATCTCATCTAGATTCTGTGTTGGGGAGTCGCTTGCCATGTTTTTTCCACTGGCCATGTGGCCCCGTTGCCACCTCAGTGGTGGCAGCCACGGCAGTGCTGGTGCTGTTTAATGTCTCTCTTCATGCGGGGTGCTGGGAAGGAGAAGCCGCTGCCGCCGCCGCTGCCCTTCTGCTCACGGCACGGTTGGCTGAGGGTGGCCAGGCAGGCAAGGCTCAGTGCAGCCCATAGCAAGATGGTGCATTGCCCCGTGGTGTGCTGGGATGGCCCTGGAGGCAGCGCTTCACCACTCCTGGAAAAAACTGTTCATGTGCTATTTTGATTTTCTGCTTAAATATGTCATCACAGAGGTGTTATCAACATCTCTAATTAGACCGGCAGCATCTCCATCTTCAGAGCCATCAGATATTGGCTCTGTCAGACGTGGTGGAAGACTCTAGCAGCTTCTCACAGAGGCCACTTCTGTGGCCCTCCCCTGCTACCAAAAAACTAGGCTGTGCCAAATCAACACACGTGGTTTAGTGGTGGACCTGGCAGGGTTAAGTCAAAGGATGGACTTGATCTTAGAGTTCTTCTCCTATGTCAATAATTCTATCATTCTAACATTTTTTTGCTAATATCTAATCTAAGCCTATCCTCTTTCAGCTTAAAGCCTTGTCCTTTTGCTACATGCCCTTGAAAAAAAGAGGCATTTTTGAAACAAAAATGAAAAAAAACCCTACTCTAGCTTTCTTGTGGGCTTTAAGTATTGAATAGCTGCTCTAAGGTTTCCCTGGACCCTTCTCTTCTCCAGACTGAACAAACCTGTCTTCATAGCAGAGGTACTCCTGCTCTCTGATCGTCTTTGTGACCCTCCTCTGAATTTGTACCAACAGGTCAATATCTTTCTTGTGTTGGGGAATCACAGACTTGGATGCAGTACTCCAGGTGGGGTCTCAGGAGAGAGTAGCAGAGGGCAGAACCCACCAGCCAGCTGCTGGCCACTCTGCTTTGGATGCAGCCCAGGATACAGTTGGCTTTCTGGGCTTCAAGCAGCTTTTGCTGGGTCATATTGAGCCTCTCACTGAGCAGCCCCCAAAGTCCTTCTCCCCGGGGCTGTTCTCAATCCATTCTCTGTCCAGCCTGTATTTGTGATCAGGATATTACCCCAACCAGGTGCAAGATGTTGCACATAGCCTTGTCGAACTTCATGAGTTTTACATGGTGCCTCAGGGTGGTTTCCCTTCAGTCTGTTAACCACTTCACACAGCTTGTCATGTGCTTGATACCACTGTTCATGTCTCCAACAAAGATATTAAACAGTGACGGTCCCAATAGCAACTCCTGAAGAACACCAATCATCTTTCACTGATCTATACTTGGATATGGATCCATTGACCACGACTCTTTGAGTGTGACCATTCATTATCCCCCAAGTGGTCCATCCATCAAATCCCTGTCTCCCCATTTAGCGACAAGGATATTGTGTGGGACAATATGCTTTGCAGAAATCCAGGTAGATGACATCAGTTGCTCTTCCATCATCCACCAATGTGGTAACACCATAATAAAAAGCTACCAAATCTGACATGCACAAATTGTCCTTTGTGCCCTATTCACCAATCAGCTCTTTCAGAAAGACTTCAGAACTTGTGGTAAGTTCTAAATAAAAGTGAGATTTATTTATGTATTTTTTCTAAGAGGTCAAGCTTGAGAGGTCAATGATGAGTTGGAATGGAAGCAGAGGAATAGGAGTTTTAGTATTTGAAAAGGGGCAAAATATATGACAAATGTTAGATTAAAAGTTTCTTTAAGAGTAAGCCGGGACTGCTACATATACCTTATTCAACTTACCTGCAGTATTTGTCATGAATGAGAAGTTGAACTGTCCATTTTATTGAATTTGAATCAGCATTTTAAGTAACAGGTTTTAAAACCATCTTATTCATGAATGTCATGGTTATCTCAACCCTCCATGCTCCTTATCAATGGGATTGAGGGGAGAAACAGGAAAGAAAAGGAAAGAAAAGAAAACAGAGTTCATGGGGTGAGATAAGAACAGCTTAATAATTGAAACAAAATGAAAGATAATAACAACAGTAACACTATTACTACTATTAATAATAATTGTGATAAAAAGAAAGAGAGAGAAAAAAAGAGGGAGAGAAAACCCAAGAAAGACAAGCAATGCACCAGAAAAGTGATCACCACCTACTGACTGATGCCCAGCCTGGCCCCAAGCTACAGTTGTCCCTCCCTCTCGGGTAACTCCCCCTCATTCCTATATTGAGCACGATCTCTGCTATGGAATATCCCTTTGGCCACTTCAGGTCAGCTATCCCAGCTATATTCCCTCACAGCTTTTTGTGCAGCTCCTCCTGGCAGAGAATGAGACACTGAAAAGTCCTTGACTTTGGGTAAGCACCATTAGCAGCAACCAAAACCGCAGTTTCATCAGTATCAACATTATTATTCTCATCCTAAATCCAAAATATGGAAGAAAATTAACCCTACACCAGCCAAAATCAGGACACTGAAGTACTGAACTGTGTGTTCTATCTGTTCTTTACATTTCCTTTTCTGTTATGTGGTAAGAGTGATTGGCCACTGCAGTCATCTCCACAGTTCTACTTTATGTAATGTCTGTCCTTGTCCAGACAACCTGCTCTGCTCCAGTTTTGTTAGTTATCCTTTAAAGGAATTTCATCTTCCTCTGCTCCATCTGATTGGCATAGCCAAGAAGTATGGTATGGTTCCCCTGGCTCTTGAAGAAAATGGGAGAATCCCAGTGTTTCCATTTCAGCTATTAATGATATGATGTTTTACTGCAATATTCTATATACCTCTGATTCTGTTCCCATATTTTCCAGTTTTGTGTTAGAATACTGCTGATCAATTTTTATGAAACAATATTTAAACCTTCATGGTATTTATTTAGTAAGTATGAAAGCAAAAATTAATTATTTTGACTGAAAGGTCACATTTTACCTTCCAGTTGAAAGACAATATTTTGAAAGTCAAACAGATATAAAGTTTCAGAAAAAATGTCTTTCTGTAATCTTGCTGTTTCATAAAGTTTTGTATTAACATCATATGTGAATGCTACTTGTGCTTGTTCAGAGATGGCGCCTTTGCTTTTTCACCATGCCTCCTTGAACTGTTGGGGTAAAGATTTTTTTTGAGTTGATGAAAACAAAAGCTTATGAATGGACAATAGTATTCATATAGTAAATGTAATTTAGAGGGGAATAACTTTTTTGCAAGTTTTTTAGTAATTTTTTAAGGACATCGGGTTTGCTTAAACTGCCCTAAAAATTGTTCTACCGAGAAGATTCTTTTGGTCTTCTGTTCTGGTATTACTGTATTTCTGTAGTTAAATAGAAATAGAGTGACTGTTTTAATTCCTGGGTCCTATCTTGCCTTTTGAGTCCCGTGACAACTAATGTGTTTCTCATTTTCAATATTTAGTCAAAATTCTGTAAACTAGAAGCTGACAAAGCAGATTCTAAAGAGACCTTTCAGTGGCCTAAGCAGAGGAGATAGCAATAGCAAAATGCTGATAAAACTTATTTTTCTCTTTGTCATCAGTTTTAGGTACAATAAGCTTGAAAATGTAAGGAAATTAAGGAAACAATGGTCATACAAGAACAGTGCTTCCTATTGAAATGGATATGAAATAAGTAATTTTTATAAAATGATGTGATTGCTTAAGCTAACTGGTTTTAATACCCATTAACAGCATTTAACATCTTAAGAATTTTTTTTTATTTTTCAAATTGAAGGAAACTTTTGGACATAAAAGCTAATAATGACATGAACACAGATTAATTTTAGTTAAGGAAATCATCCAAATTGTTCTCAAAACATTTTTTGAATGGAAGGTTTCAAAGCAGTTTGCTGTGATTTGTTTAGATATGTATATACTTAGTATTTCCCAAAGAGGAAATTTAAAGCACTCTTTAAACTTCTTTAAATACTTCTCTACTCATAATTCTGGTAGTTGTGTCCTGAGAGACTTTACTGAACTTTCCTAGAAGACTTCCCTTGAACTTCCTCCAAACTTTGGAGAAATGTCTACAGAAATTCTTCATACAATATATGGCACTGCAAATCTCTGGCAACCAGCCTGAAACTTGGAAAGGCAGTCTGAGTTCTGGGCTTTCAAAATGGACTTATACCCTCCCTTGTTTGGAAAGTGTGGGAGACTAACAACCTGTACCTTAACATCCACTTACTGACAGCTTAAGTTTTTCTTTAGTGAACGAGGAATAGGAGAATTTTCTGTCTTCTCTCTAGAAACTCCTCTGGCATGGTCAGCTCTCCAAAGTTGAAAGGGTCAGGCAATTTGAACTAGGAGTCAGAGAGAAAATTGAGACTAAGTGCTGCATTAATGTCAAATTAAGGAAATTAAGGCATAAAATCATATGGGTCCTGAGATATAAACACCGCTCATATTCTTGCTGGTGTTGCCAAGCTAACGAACAAGCATTAAAGAGTGACTCTTTCAGCATGGTGGTAGTATTCTGCAATTCTAACTGCCCCAGGTTATCAACTTTGTGCAGACACCTGCACCTGTGTAACTCAGTTTACAAATTGCTTGATAGATTGCTTGATAAACTACAGCTAATAAAATATATCCTCTGCATTCTATTCTTCCTGCTTCTTTAGTTAATTCATTAACTTCCGAAAATGTAAAAGTAATTTAAAATTTAATTTTAAAATGTTGGCACTTTTTTTTTTTCTAAATATGTATATATTTACCAGCTTTTTATGTTAGTGCTTTTATTGCTGTTAACTTGAGCTTTGTCAGGAAATAAACAAACTGTTTCCTGGACAGATAAGTTTGTTGACTTCTTATAACTGTATCATGAACATACAGCTGTTATTCAAATAGATTTAAAAATCCTTTTTGGAAATTCTTCTTTGGAAGAAGATCATAGCCAAAACCAAAAAAAAAAAAAAAAAGATGTTTAAAAGAAGACCATATTTTGTGGCAATGCTATTCTGTGACAAGACAGAGGATTTCCTGGAATGTGTTGTTGATCTTTTTGTACAAGGGATTCTTTCCATCTCCAAAAGCAGATACTCAATTTTTAATGCCAATTTTTAATTCCTGCTGGTAGTTGCTACATTTTTGAGAGATAATTACATGGTGTGAAATTAGTATATAAGTGTGTTTACATCAACCTCCTCATTGTTTTGAATAGTGTTAATTTATAATGAAAGATTTTTATACAGTGTCTGTTGATAGTCCTAACATACAAAGATTTTATGGATTTTTAATTATTTTACAATCCCTCAAAATAGAGTTTGGGGATGAATGTTTCCATGTTAAGATTCCACTAAGGCAAAGAATTCATGAAAGGGGGATATATGCCATCAGCTGAGTGGGAGATGCTCTGGGAATTCTGTTGTACTGTCAATACCAAAAGGGTGTTGGTCTGGGATCATTTATTGTAATTTTCTTATATTTTATCAATGTTCCTACATCCCAAGACATCTGTCATGTTTAAAGCATAAAATAATCTTAAAACAAATTGAGGAAGCTTCATAAGCACACAATCTTCTCTTACCCAATGAAATGGAGGTTAAAATTCTATTGTGCAGAAACTTTCCCAATTATGGATGATTTTTTGGTTTATAATTTATTTCTAATAAGCAATGTCATCATTGCATTTCTTTTCCCAAGAAATCATTTGTGTCTATGGGACTGTGGAATCTTCTTCTGCTCTATATGATCCTAAATATATATTTCTTTTATGTTAAAACTGTTTTTGCATTCTGAAAAAAGAGTCAGGGGATTGTAAATTGGTGGGGTTATGGCTGGACATGGCAAACCAGTCTTCAGGCCAGCATGCTCATCTGGCCACCCAGAAGAAAGGAAATAGATGCAGCCATTGGAAATCCCCTACCTCTTCAACACATAGATAACTTTTCCATTTCCTTAAATACGTTTAACTTGTTTCTCAGAAGATTTAATAAACACTGCTGTGTTCATAATTTTAAAGCTCCTTTTCTTTAAGGCTTACTGAATTTGTGTCTCTTAGCTTTCTGATCATTCAGTCAAGCTGCTTATTTGACTTCTTTCTGAGTGACTCATGGTTGGAAAAATGGTTTGTATTTGTACAGTTAAAAACCTGTTAAATACTGAGTGCTTTGTAGAAATAATTTTGCTAGTTCTGTAAGGAACAAAAGATGCTCCTGCCAGTTGGCTGAGGACATGCATGATCAGCCTGACCTTTCAGCCAAACCTAGGTGCTCAGTTACAGCTGACCAAAACTGGGTCTGCAGATGTTGTAAGACTGACATCTGTAATAATTGCACAGAAAATGCTGTTTATAAGGATTTGAGCAAATATTATTACAGCAGCATACATTTTTCTGAATACAGAGATGCAGTCAAAAATCTCAATTCTTGCATGAAACTGGATGTGGAATAATGCTGTTTGTCTGGGTTCTGCTCATGGAATAAATCCCATAGTGAGTGTTAGTGAGGCAAATGGGCACGCAGAGACTGTGTAGGTGATTTTCTTTTATATGCCTCACTGTCCTGTTCACAATTTCATGCTGCATTTTTCTCGCTGTATGGCCTTGTTGCTGGTTAGGTGAGATTACTGACACAGTCATGAAGACTCACCAGAAAGTCTTTGGCCCAGTCCAGTTGCATTCACCAAAACTGCAGAGTGGATTTTTATGCTACAATTTTACCAATCTGGATTCTTAGCCCCTGGCTTCCAGTAGTCTGTGCTTTTTACAATTGCCCATGGTTAGCTTTAGACTTCTATTTAACTAGTTATTTTCCAAGAAATTCCCTGGCATGCTTTGGAAGCCAGAATAGATCCAGCAGGCAGGCTGGTTACATTCATCATACTTTGAAGGCTGAGATTTCCGTAGCATAGATGCATTTGCTCTGTATCAGTTGGTCTCATTGCTCAGGAATGTTACTAGGCACATTTAATTATAACAATATAGATGTAGCCTAGATGTCTGGCCCAGACAACACTCTGACTGCCTTCTTCCCAGAAATATGTAATTTGTTAAGTGTGATGCTCCACTTAATTGCATGGAGTGGACATCTGTGTGTGCACAAAAGCACCCTGCACTACAAGGTAAGAGCCTATCTCCTGCCAAAGAGATGTGCCATAGTCATAGTTCTTCACTGCAGAGGCCAGAGAGTCATGAAGAAACAAAAGATCTGGAATTCTGGTCCTTGCAGCCAGCCTTGTTGTTTGTGTCTGATTTTTGATCCTATGATCTTACTTTCCTGTCTGGAAAGGGCTTTTACTTCAGATATGTTTTCACATAAAAACTTGAGACACTTGTCAATGGTGTTGGAGATCTACTCCAAAAAGTAGGTTGCCTAAAATGAAGTTCTTTGAGAACTGTAGGAATTATGCAAAAGGCAAATAATATTATCATTTTCCCTCTCTTCCTTCCTACCATTTACAAAAGGGCTCTCATTTCTGAATTATCTGATTATCTGTCCTCTGAGGTAGCTGAACAACCAAAGTGCTGAATAGATAAAGGATCTTCCAGTGTTTCACACTGTCTGGCTTTAGTGCCTGGTTTGGTGCTCTTAACCATGGGAGCACCAATGGTTTTCCTGTTGCTGTGGAAAGAGAGAGAGTTGAGATAAATTCAACCCTTCTTAATTTTAGTCACTAGGATGCCTAAGTAAAACCTGGCCTGCTGGCCTTTAGTCTCTCTTCATTGCTGGCATTAAATCCTGGCTTCAGTGAAGCTGATGGAGACATTCCAGCTCTGATTCAGTTTTGTAAACACAGACATCTCTTGATCCTTTGAATATCCTAGGGTATTCCACCTGGAATCTATATTCTGTTTAAGAAAGATGCAAGTTTCCTCCTCTTCTGCTGTCATATCTGCTGAATTATTTGGATATGGGCACACAACTCAAATGTCTCTAAATGCTCGTGTTTACTGAATAGAGAGCCTTCTTTCACATAGCAGAGCCAGGATTTTCTCTCTTATGCTTAGGTTTTATAATCACAGTGTTTGTCTACAGGTCTTTTGTGTGGTTGTTGTTTTGATTGTGTGCTTAATAAATGATTAATTATCATCTTTTTCTTCTCTACTTGCTTTGGACTCTTTTCCTGTGCACATACAGCTTTGTAAACCAGTTGCCCAGTGGCTCCTCCCAATTGTGTTTGACTCATCCATGGCAAGGGAATAGATACAGATTATCAAACCTTCTGTAAATCTAACCCATTAATTTTACTCCTTCTCTCCATTTTAACATTCCATTAATTTTTGCAGTCACTTAGATTTTGGAACAGCATGAAGACATCTGGCAGAAACCCAGGACAGTATGCTTCCCTGTCATACTTGCTCTTACAGTGAGTTGAAGTTTTTTGGCTCTAGAGTAAACCATCCTTTATCTAATTTTTACATTTTAGAATGTCAAAAGTAGATGTTTTTAATTAAACTTCTGGGCTATCATGGGTTCAGTTCAAAATGCATATTACTTGGAAATTCTTGTAAGGTATGCATAGTTCATTTTAGCTTATGCTCACTCCAGAATAGCTGAGGATCTCAGCTGTTATTAAATGGCATCATTAAACTCTGTTACTTGCCCATTCCTTCAAGCAAGGCAAAAATCCTTTCGTATATTAACAAAAACAGGTAGTCTGGGTTTTGCATGGAAATGCTACCTGTTAAAGTGAAAAATGTAACTATTACAATTCTTTCTTACATTTTTCCTTAAAACTTCCTTGAACTGGGTTAGCTGCAGAAAGTCTTGGAGTTAGACCACTTGTGCACGTACAAGCAATGGTGGATGATCATCACACTTCATAAAGTTTCAGTTATGGTCTCTCACTTGTCACTTGTGCTGTACATCCACAGTGTTTCAGATTTGTTGCACGCTTGGCCAGATGCACTATGATGCAGTTACCTCATCTTTCTGCTTTTTCTATTCCAGTCATATATTTTGAACTTTATTTTCACTTTTTTAAAAGGCTATCAGATGCAAGGTTATCTGTCATGTTTCTCTAATGGGTCAGGTGCCTTCAAAAACAGAGGATCTTTTAGGAATAGATGATACTTGGGAATACACAATATTAAATATGAAGTTGGGTGGGGTTTTTTTGTTTTTTTTTTAATATCCAGTAAGGTCCTGTATAGACCTGTGATGCAGTTCTCACTTCACAACAAAGGTAATGTACTACCTTCAACGTAGACACAAACTATAGCACTACAAATGCTGATGGTGTTACTTTATATAAAAGTGTAGTGTTTAGCAAAGTAAGTCAGAAAAATACTAGTTCTTTTTTTAAAATTATGGAGACTCCACATTAAATAGGGACAATTAACAGACCATAAAGTTGTCTGTTGTTGTTCATAATGTTGTCCATTATGGTTGTGAACAACAGTTCTGAATAAGCATTCTTGTGTAACAAATTGAGCAAACCATAATGGAAGAGCAGGAATCTCACTTTTCTAGGCTCTTGGCTGTCTAAATATGAGACTGTTAACTGGCTGATGTGATGAAAATATCTAGCTGTGAAAGATTTAAACTCTTTTCCCTAGCTATAAAAGTATATGGATCTAAACTCTATTATTGCAAGTTAGAAGGAACCTACCTAGGCATATAGGCAAACTTGTGTGCTTTTCTTACTCTTCCACCAGTATGTTACTTTTCTCACACTTTACGCTTCCATGTAGATTTGTTTTGCCAAATGTAAGAATTTTCAAGCACTTGCAGTGCTTCCTGTCTACAGGGGTGGTCTTCTATTTTGCTATCTGTTGTACGTGTCACTAGCAGTACGGGCTGAAGATTGGGTATCGGTGGGGGAAGTACTCTGTCACAGTATTCAAAGCTTTTCCATTTTCCCACAGCATCAAGATGCTTTTCATCTTTCATATCCATGAAAGTGTGGAAGTACTGTTTTTTTCCCAAATATCTCTGAGATTTTCTGCCATGAAAATGATGGTGGCTCTCAGTCCATGCGGGAGCCTCTTCAGTCAATGAGGACTTTGAACAGAGATGATATACATTACAATTACTGGATGATATCTATAACTTCTTGAAATTACTGCAAAAATCTTCTGTCTCAGGACAGCTGTATATTAGACTTGACAGGTTCCTTTCTTTTATGAGGGCAATATGAAAAGGCTTAGAAAGAAATATTTCTATATACTATTAAAATTTTGCTGCTTTTTGCAGCCTTATGTGCCAACACAATATATTCAGTTGTCCTCTTAGCCCAGACTGAGCTAAATTGCCATCATGAATGCACCTGGCAGTTCAGAGGTAGCATGTTGTGTATGTTACATGTGTATGTAGGCAACAATATAAATAGCACATAAGGAATTTACTACACATTAATATCAATATGAAATATTGATTGACTCAATACTGATGGGCTCAGTTCTAGCATGCTAACATTGAAACCCTTTCCTAGTCCTGAAACAGACTCTTTGTTCTAGAGGTGCTGCCAAAGGAAACTCAAAGGTAAACAGCTTGTAGCAGGTAACAGGACTGATGGAAAATACATTTTTAGAGACAATGTAGGTGTTTTCAAGATATATGACAACAGTTTCTGAGATGCTGTGGTTACAGAGGCAAAATGCTTTTTGTCAAACTGCTTAATAGTTATGAAAATGAAATTGCAACGTATGTTGTCAATTAACAAAATGTAAATTTGCTAAAGTAACTTTACATTCAGAAATTACAGAAGAACAATTTCCTGGAGCATGGTCATAAATGTTTCTTTCAGAAGCAGAAGGAGTTCATATGAGCACAAAATATATTTTAGCTATGCTGTGTTAAGTAGCTCAAATTTACCAATGCATACCAGGAGCATCCTAGTTCTACATGTCACCCATCTGAGTGGTCATTTTTATAAGGGAGATAAAACATTCTTTTCTGCCAATCATACAGATGCAAATATGTCTTATTTAATATTTGCAGTCTGGCTATGGATAAAAAACATATAAGTGCTAAACTTCAATTACGTACATACTATATTTATTTGTTAAGGGGTTTTCAGGTATAGCCTGTTTCAATGTGACCAAAACTTTTCTTTCAAGATTGATCCTTTGTAATTTGCTTAAATAAGAAAAATAAATTGTTAAGCTAGTATTTTAAATAAATAAGGAATACTGAGAAATATGAGACAGACCTCCAAACCAAGTAGGGATAGTCTGCTGGAGGCAAGGAGAGAAGAAATTATTTTCTGCAGGAAATGGCTAATACAGAAAATATGCAGAAGGCAGAAGATAATGCTGAGAGAATGTCTCATTGGTAGAATAAGTATCTAATTTGAAGGAATACAGGCCATGGTGCCTGATGGAGATGCTAAGAAAATCCACACTGTAAAGGTATTCCAATAAATAGGACAGAATTTCAAGTGGATGATCATTAGCTGAGTACACTGCGCATATGTGATACTATGCAAAATTCAAGTTTCACTACAGGTGTGTACTGGAAGAGTTGCAAGATCATCAGCCTGCTTTTTTTTTAAAAAAATGTATTTCAATATATGTATTTGTGACATCATTTGAGCACCTTCTTATGTTTTGGCAAAAGTGTAGCAACATTTGTTTACAATTAAAGGAATTATACATTGATCACAGCTAAAATTTCACCAGCAAGGATGTTTTCTGTGCTCATTTTACTTATAAAAGAGACCCTAAATGGAGTTATATCCTGCTTAGAAGAACAAAGTATTGTAATGTATAAATTGCTTGTATTGATAATGCAATAATTTCTTCTACAAAAATTGATATTAAGATTTATCAAACACTAGAATCAAAGCTGAAGTTACTCATCAAATCACAGATTTAGCTGTTCATGGGTTTAAGCCAGAAATTTTTGAAATAAACTTTTTTATTTTATGTGCATTAATTATTGGTTGAATTTCCATGCCATAAAGCCTATTTATCATCAAGAATGGACTAGTTTACATCTAACAACTCCAAAATGGACTAAGAGAAACCAAATAAATTACAGAAACTCATGAAATGGTTTTGCCATTGATGTCTTTCCTTTTTTCTGCTTTAATTGATAACCGATTGAGAAAAGCAAACATCCATTTCCAGTTGTGTATAAACCTTAATTTCACCAATAATTCTTATTAAGCTACATTCTTAAAAAGCTGATAGAGTCTAAATTGTAAAGGGACTTCAAGCCTCTGACCCTAAAGATATGAACAGGAAATAAGGAAAAAACCAAAACATACCCTGATGCTGCAAACTGAAAAAAATACACATATATAATTCTTTTATATTTCTTCTACAGTTTTAATATGTCTCTACATACTCTCTGTCTGAATAATGTAAATTAAAGAGACAATGTTTATAGCCTCCAAACCTAGTAGAAACAAAATTACACAAGGATCGGCTGAAATACAGTATCATAAAGAGACAATGTCCTGGTTTCGGGCAAATTTGGGAGGAAACTTCCAAAGGGGTCCCTCTAGAAAGCAGATTCAAGCAGCCATTCTCCCAAATGGTTCAGGAAAAGATTTCCTTGGAGAAAAGCATAAAAAACTTGTTTGTTTAACAAGTAAATTATTCACAGGCATAAAAAATGAATAATATAAAAAAATAAAAATTTCTTGTTCTGAAGAGATGGCAAATTCAGAAAATCTTTGTCATAGGGTGTAGCTTGGCTCACTCAGTCTCTCATCAGTCCCTCCTGTGCTGGAAAACGCCATCCTGGGCCTGGTGGGCCACAGGTGTGAGCTCCAGGTGTTCTCTGGGTTTTCAGTCCAGAGCAGGCTGATCATTTTCAAGAAAATGAAAAGCCACAGTCCAAGGAAGTTCTTGGCTTCAGTTAGCTAAAAACTGACTAAAAGCAAAAGAGAACTCTCTCCCACTGTCTGTTCTACAAACACCACAGTCCATGAGAAAAAATACAAAAGGACAAATGCAGTTTCTGAAAACAAACTGCGCACTTTCCCCCCATTTGCTTTCAAAACCAATCTTAAAAGTGCAAAACTTAATACCCACCATAAACAGAACAGATGATTGGGAATAAAAATATCATAAAGTTACCCTAAGACAGACACCAAATGGGAACCCACTCTAGATCTTTGAGAATTCCCAGTCCTGTGAGCTAGGAAGTCTGGTATTTTACCAAAGCTTATTAGGAGAGGTAAAGAACTTATCTGCAATACCAATGCTTCTGCATTGCTTCCAGTTTCCTTTCTAGTGTTTGAGGCTAGCTGGGGACTTTTGCACACATCCTGTTATACTATATTACACATGCCAGGTCTTCTTTGGGGCTGTCATTTTTATTATATTTTTGAAAGCTAAATTAAAATTAGTAGCCCCTGGTTCTGATCATAAATTTAGGTTAAGATTTCTAAGCAGCACAAGAATCTAAATAAAATAATTTTTATCTGCCTAGTACTTAAGACTCTGGTACTTAACTCTGGTGACATTGCTGCAAGTGAATGATTGTATAAAATCCTTGGTTCTATTCTTAAGAGATGCTCCACGCTTCCTGGAACATAACAAGTGCCTCAGGTGTACAGGTTGACATAGATGCTTAGAGCATTTAGTTCTGCATCTCCTAAGAGACATGCAGAACTTTGAAGCACACTGCCATTGGCACAGCAATAAAATGGAACAAGTTGTTCTTCTAACCAGCTCAGCAAATACTCTGTAATTCTCAGGAGCTTTTTCTGTCATTGACAATCTTAGACTTTGTGTTACAGGTTCTGCTAAAAGCAAAGGTAGGGGCATAGACCTCTTTTTCTGCTACATTTCTTTGTAAAGCTCATGTCATTACTTGTTTTTATTAATGTTAAGTTGCTTTGGTGCCTTTCTCCCTACAGTTCTATTGTGCTATCAATTAAAAGGACCGCTGCTAAAGCAGATCTTTGCTTGGAATTATGACTTAAATACATAAAAGAATTTACTCTTGAATTCACTATGACCTCTTATAAGCACCTGTTAACTCCAAAATGACCAGTGTTTATTTAACTGTATCTGTAAACCTCAGGGAAAAAAAAAAAATACAGAAAACAGAGATGCAGAGGCAGAGAAATATAAGCAGAGAAGGTGATTCTGTGATGTGCTTTTTCTGTGATAAGTATTTTTAAATATAAATTTGAAACATTTAATATGAAGTAGTAAGCCATATGAAACCTAGACAATTCTTTACCCCAAAGGTAACAGATCTTTTATAGTTTTGTGTGAGAGAAATGTAAATGCTGTAGCTTATGTTTATATATTAAGCCTTCAATCTATCCTGAAAGATACAATTAATTTTGAACAGATACATGGAAAATAATGATTTATGATTGTGTATGCAGACAGAATCATAATGCCAGGGCCAGAAATACTGTAATTCCATTTCTCTTTGCATACATCTTGGCTTAAAAACAGAGGAATGTTTTCTGTCAAACACGCATTTTGTCTAATTGCTTGATAATACATCCATGTAAGTGATACGATTACACAAAAAATAAAGAATGGTATCAAGACTGTACCCTGAATGATCATTCTTCATATTGGTGTCTGCTAGGGTTTTTTTTTTGTGAAACCATAATATTACTGTGAGATGTGAAGAAAGCAAGCCATATATTGGAAAGAAAAGCAATAAAGGCATATCTTCATTTCTTGATTTGAAAACAAAATCATATAAATTTAAAAATGACCACTTGTTTGAAAGTATTTGTGCACTATATTTATATTACTACTGGGTGATGCCAATTCTCACTCACATCTTGATAAGAAAAGCTATCTAAGGATAAATCCACCTTCTTTGTTCCTTAACCACCCATTCAATATGCTGAAATTATATTACTAAATAAATATAAAAAGTAATTATAGTAATATTGTTGCTTGGAGGCCTGTTTCAGGAGGATTGTCTCATATTCAAATATACTTTGCAAATGTAAATTCAAGTATATTATATCATCTTTTTGATACAACTTTTATTGACTGTGCAAATTGTTTCATGGCATTAGGACAAAAATAATTTTTAGTTCCTAATCTGAAATTTCAGTTATGCATTGCATAATTATTTCACAGTTAAAAACTAACAATTCTATTATTTTAAAAAATGAAATATATAATCAACAGTAAAAATATAAATACTTTTCCCTGAATCATAGATATAAACGTATGTACCATTTACTAGCATTTTAATAATAACATGTACTCTTTTAACCAAACTTTCCTTGTGCTAACCTCACCTTCTACATGCAGTTGTCTAATACACTAACAAATATCCAGAATAAATACCATCCATTGCTCCAAATTAACAAATAGCCTGCAAGGCAATTTACATTGACTTTCTACAAGTGTCTGTTTTAGGTTCATTATTTTTTCTATTTTAATTGCCTCGGTTGTACCAAAAAGGAAATTGGAGAGGGTAGCATATTATTTTTGTATGTTAAAAAACTAAGTAACATCTTTTAATGGGGAGACCTAGCATTTTCCTTTTATGATGCAGAAAGTCAAAAATATAATTTTGGTGTTAGGCATATAATCCTTCCTCTGGAAAAAAGTTTGAAATTTGACTAGGTCTAAAAACCTCAAAATCAAATTTAGGCATTAAAGTTAAAAAGGTTTTCAAAAATGTAGTACAAGGAAGTTGGACACTTGGAAGATGTAAAGTATTACTCAGATGGTAAGTATTGGTATTTAAAATGCTGAGCTATTTAAAACCAACCAAAATATTGACTAAGTTTCTTGAATTTCCTTTTATGAAATGAAGAAATTTCATCATAGCAGGCTACCAAGATTGCTTGCTGTACACTTTTGGAATCTGGGGCAGCTCTGGTGATGGGGATCTCAGCAGCAGTGACATGAGGGTTGGGGTATGGGTTCAGAGAGCTGCCAAGCCTACAGCTCCAGGGACACTGATACTCTAAAAGGCTTTGCAAGGGCATCACATCAAAGTGCCAGTGTTGCTGGTTCCACACTTTTTAATCTCTGACACACGTACCAATGGGGGTCTCTGCCAGCTTGGGCTGTCATTAGGGTTGGGTTATAGACAGTAACAGGTGTAAAACACACCAAGAGGATCTTGACAGGGCCACAGCTCTGCTGCCTCCTCACTTTTCAGATTAGTTTCATGCTTGGGGGTGGGCACCTCTGCTGTAGACTGAAGCCCACTTAAAGGTTAGCATGAAAGATTTTTCTGTGACAATGAAGACCTCTGCCACAATGCCAAGCTGCCATTTGGGCTAGGGTTAGGGTTAAGGTTAGGTTTAGGGTTGAGAGAATAAAAGAGCTTACAGCTCCAGGAACACTGCGGCTGGAAAAGACATTCTAAGGTGATCCCAGCAGGGCCCCAGTTTAGCTGCTCCTACATCTTTCTAATCTGGACCACCCATGGTGACAGGGACCTCAGCCCCAGCAACAAGATGCCTTTAGGCTAAGAGTTAGGGGTGGGAGAGTACAAAAGTCTAGAACTCCATTGACACAGGGGCTGGAAAACACATTCCAAGGGGATAACAGCAGGGGCACAACTCTGCTGCATCCTCACCTTATGGATTAATTTCATGCATAGGGATGAGCACCTCCATCTAACTGATAGGTTAGTGTGAAAAAAAAGGGTTGAAAATTAATAGCACATGTGAAGCATACTTTAGGTAATATCTTTCTATAATTCTAGTTAGTATCTTCCTATATAATCCGTGGTAACACTGAAAGATTTGTATTTTAGATTAAAAAAAGGATTAAAATAATATTCTGAATTTATAAAAGAGATCAGCATGTCCTGACCTCAATATTTTGATGCAATGTTTAATTTAAATTAGTGTCTTACATGACACTTAATGAGATAATTTTGGAACACAACAGTAATATTGAATAAAGTCTTGAACAAGGCTAGGATTCAGGCTAATAACACAAACCCATTCAATAGCACTAGTGCTGTTCATTTTAAACTACAGCCTGAGAGTTGTTTCCTTGTGGGCAGAATCTGAAGAAGAATTAATTTTGCAAAATGATTAGGGTCAGAATAAAGTTACTTCTGGAAATCTCTCTTGACTGGGTAAGTTGAAATCGGAGAGTGGGCAGAAAGAGATTTGGTGTCTACTTAACAATTAATTTTCTTCATCTATTTCTCATGGTAGTTTTCAATTATTTACCATTTATTCCATGTGCTACTGTAAGGTCCAAGTATGAGAAGCAAGTGAACTAAATTATCTGGCATTCGTCTTCATGAGCTTCTGAGCTGTCATAAGCTCTCTAGCACAGCATGTGCCTTCAGTCGACACTTCTGCAAAAGTGGATTTGCAGGCTGAGCTTTTGTAGGAGCTCTTGTGTGCAGAATGATCGGGCAGGCCTGTGTGACTGCCTTAGCTTGGTGATATAAAGATATAAAGAGCATGTCTTTCATGCCATTCAAGAATGATGTGAACTTTGAGTCAGCTTTTAGGCCTTTTATAATTGTTCAGATATCAAGCGAAGACTTCAGTGAGGAAGTGAACTTTCATTATCCCAAAAAGCTATAATGGATCCCAGATATAAAATCAAATTAATATTTAATTTTTTTTTGAACCGGTTAACCATTTAAATATAATGAGAGTGTAGTGCAGTGCCTCTAGTCTGCTTCTGGCTATGCATAACTCCTAAGTGATTTCTATAATGCAGATGCTCCTGGGAAAGAATTTTTTTTTATTTTTTGATAAGTAGTTGAAATGCATCTGCACTGAATAGTGTGGTGACATCAGGGGGAGATAGAACTCGCAACACTGTGCATGCCTCAAGTTTTAATCTTCAGATTTGCATAGCTTAAAATTACATCTGTCTGGAATGTACCACTGAAAGGATTTTTCCAACATTGTCTCCTGATCCAATGAGCTTTACATTATTTCTTCCTGAATTTTCATGAGAAAATTAAACTAGATTTTGTTGCCATGAAAGAAGGGAAAATACAGCATTTTTAATCTCAGGAATCAGACTCTCATTTAACTATATTTAAAATGTGATTCTAAACTCTTGCTCTAATTTGGTTGCATAGTTTTCCTTATAAAAGCAGGGAGTAAGGCAAGAATGTATTTATGGCCTACAGTAGCTGAAACAGCAGTTTGTTGGAAAGATCGTGCCACAGCAACTGTGGATGTAGGCTGGTTTTGGTGCCTGTTCCCCCATCCTGCCAGTTGCCAGGCAACACTGGCAGTCCCAGTACATCCTACACTGCAGATCGAGCTTCCTCTGCACACACCTTTTTTCATCATGGCTTAGCTATTCCTGATTCCAGCACAATGGCTGTATCTTTTTAGAGACACTGGAACTGCATTTTTAACCTACTGAAGACCACTCTAATAACAATTTACCTTTCACGTTTCTTTGCACTTCCAATGTGACCTACACATACAGAAATTGCTCTGTGAAATACAATCATCTTTTGGAACAAACAGCTGTTTTGTCACAGCAGCAGAACTCACAGCTTTTTTGGATATATAATGAGAAACAAAACAGCTATTTAAACAATGGGGACTTCTATTTCAACAAGTGGACTTAAGTCCAGGATATATTTATACAGTTGTAGTTTAGTTAGAATGAGGTTAATGCTGCTGCTCTGAAGATACTTCCTTTTATTTATGTTTAATTTGGAAATCAGGGTCAAGTCATTTGAAAGATCGTGAAGCAAAAAGGGCACCACTGCTTAACACTGCAGCTTTTTGTAGTGTATTTAGAAATAAGGGATTGTCATCTCAGTCTGTGTTAGAAAGATGCAAGTTTTCTTCTAGCAGTCATTAAGTCAGTAAATAACCTGCATAATAGGATGGATTTTCAAGTCACAAGGGTTTTGTAGTAGGCTAGGGTACCTGTAACTGCTTCTCCTCATGAACAGTTGTTGCATAGGCTTATTTGCTTTCTCAGTGATACTTCTCATCTTGTTTGGACAGAAGTCTCTTGCTACTATGCCTGGTAATGCTATTGCCAGAATTGTTGGCAGGCTGTAAAAAGACAGGATTGGAAAGACAGCTTCAGAAGATAATGATTAGCAAAGAACACATAATGCATTACTCACATTTGTGTATCCATAGACACTTCAACAACCTTGTTTTAAGAGCTAGGATTATTCACTTAAAATATCAATGCCCCCATTAATACTGCAATACTTTGGTTATAAGTGCTGTTATCTGAAACATGGATATAATCGAAAACTCTAAATAATAAATATGCAATAATTCTTCTGGGACAGTTTGAATTCAAACTACAGTTGCAGAATCATAACTGAAGGCAAAACAATGTGATAAAAGGGTGTGTCTTGCTCTACCTCGAACTTATGTTTATTATTACAGGTAACACATTCTTAGCAGTTTGAAGTAGAAGACCCAAATGCTCTGCAAGCTTTGTTGGCTGGAATCTGGGGAAGAATGGTATCATTGCTGCTACTGTCATCCTAGGGGGATAAGTGTCCAGTTTTCTAGTTACAGGTGTTGCAATAAAATCTGTTCATGCCCCTGCAACCAGGTTTTACACTGCTGTAAACCTCCCCATGCTGGTGTTTTGTCAAGTCATGAAACTGTTTAGTAGGTTGTAGTTCACTTCAACAAAGTACAGGCAAAGAGGGCTGTTCAGCAAGAAGATTTTGTTGAAATGCAGACCTTATAAATCCTTGTTCATACTTTAAAAAGGGAAACAACTGGCTTAAAAATGCCTATTTAAATATTTTGCTTCTTCTGTAAGTGTTCAAGGAGCTTTTCAAAGCATTCTTGTTCAGAGTAATTAGGAGGAGAAGGAAGTACCATTTAAACGTTTCTTGTTTTTGACACAGTATGTAGGTAACCCTCCTGTTTAGAAAAGGTCAAGCTTTCTCAATTCCATTTACTTGAGCCTATGGTGTTTTAGTGATGTTTTCTTGACATAAACATCCAAGTTTAGGAGTCAGACAATATCTGATTTTATACTTGGGCTCAAGTAAGTATGGTAGTACACAGATCTGCTTAATGGCAGCTTCCTAATAATGCAACAATAGACATTATGAGTTCAGTGGCAGCCACCCCCACACAGCGCCACCTACGCACCGCCAGAATCCAAAGCTGAAGTTTTAGATTTATATTATGAGACCTATGAAGTCATTAAGAAAAACCTCTTCCTGTCAGTGAGATGATGCTTTCAGAGCACTTTTCTCCAACCAACAAATGATCTTGATTGGAATTTTGGTACCATATTAATATTTCAGCCCAGTGATAATTTTGCCTACTTGTGATAGGGAGGAAGTAAAAATGTGAAGCTATTAGAGTTGCAGCTAATCAAACTCAAATTTCTTCTCAATCTCTTTAACTCTTTTGATTCTCTTAATGGTTATAACTTCGCCATGAATACATTTCTGTGCCTTGTAAATTAGGAGTTAAAATACTTCAGTATTGCAGTGTTATACAAGAAGAATTGTATGCAGAAAGCTTTTAAACATAACACTATTAATTGAAGAAAAATTCTCTAAATGTAACATTTTAGTGTTTAAATTTATGTGATTTAGCAAATGAATATTTCCAGTATTTAAAAATATTTCTGTTTTTCTTTACTTAAAGATGTGGCACTGTAAACCAAATTTTATTAAATGTCTAAAAATTACCCTGTCAGGTAGGTGAGAAGTAGCTTGATACTCTTGCTTTAACTGTTCAAAAAGAGTGCTGCTCAGTAACTGTTTTGACGAGTGCTAGGAATTTCCCCATGAATATATTGTTGTATTGTTTAGAAACCTCACAACCTATTTTTTTTCATGTTTCATTTTTTTGTACAGCAATGAAGGGAAAGGGTATCAAACAACTATTACATCTTATATACAAATCTTAAAAACCACTAGAACTTAAATAGGGGAAGAAGACTGTGTGTTACCATGTAATACAAAAGCTCTGCCTACTCCTTTATGCCTGTGCAATGGGACTCATAAGATTTTGACATTAAATATTGCACAGTTACTGGACTGCTCTGGAACCCTGTTGTCTTGACTTGCACTTGCTCAACCATGTTTTGAGGAAGGAAAATTATCAGAATTTGCTAAAACTTAGATCCTCAGGTGAAGAGGGAGTACTCTGAAAAAATTGTGGGAAGCTAACCGAGTAACGTAATCACACCAGTGTGGCTACATACGTTCTCCTTTATGCCAGGTAAAATGGCAGCTTATATACAGTTTAGCATAGTTTACATTTACAGACATTCCCTCATTGGTGTGCAGGAGGCAAGAATGTAAATAAACATTGTTTATTTTTACACTTAAGGTGGCTAAAGTGTTCAGTCTGACATTTGCACCTATTACTAAATAGGTGCACTACTTTCTCCCTAGGCATACCTTAACATAATTTCTAATGACACCACAGGCTGCAGGCCCTAATTCAGGCCTGCGCCTGGATCAGGCTGGGTTGGCCAACCTAATTCCAGAGCACATTGTGCCCCTGCTCTCTAAGAAATTCCTCTACACTCAGGAACCTCCATTATTATATACCTGTCATGAGTAGAAATTGAATTTTTAGGCCAGCTTCATGAAACTTGCTTATGTGCCCAATAAAGAAGCACAAGAGAAATTAGTAATGTAATGAAAAGTTAGTCCTGAATTGCTGATAGCGATAATATCTTTTCAGTCATTGTCCACTTGTAAGTAATGTAATTTTGAAATAATAGTTTAAGGTTAAAATTTGTTCTCTCTCTGATATGAAGTAACTTCACCTGACCAGGTTCAAACTAGGTTGTTAACTATGTGATACTGGCAGTAAGATAATAGCATGTTATTATCGATCCCATTTATTTCAAGGCTGAGTGAATGGCAAATATAATATGACAAGAAAATTCAAAATGAAATTACAGTGTATCAATTCATATTAATGCTCACTCCAGTTAAGTCAAAACAATTTCTTTGATGCACACTTGGGGGGTCAGAATAGCTTCTTGGAGTCTACATCCACCTCTGAGATGAAACTCTTTTCCCTTGTAAGTGCAGGCCAACATTCTTCCTTCACCAGCTCAAAAATAACCTAGCAGCTGCACAGGAGCTGGAACCTTCTAATTAGCTCTAAGAAGCCTGAAGGAAGGACATAGCAGATTTTGAAAAGAAAAAAATAAATCAATTGGAGCAATAGATTTTCTGAGTTTTGGACATCTAAAATTAATTTTAGTTCTAATAATGTTAGTGGGCATCTTGCCATCCTCTTCACTTGAAATGGCATATGGTCCTCCATGAGGTGCCAGTTGGGAGGCTATTATAAGCAGTCTGGTAACTAGAATCAGTGTAGATTCTTTATCACTAATGGCTGATTCTCAGCTGGACAGTGAAAGATAAAGGGAGGGATAAATGGTGAGGGGAAAAAAAAATCGATAATTTAAAAGAAGTGTTTAAGAGTTGACTACATCACCATTATAGACATTAGGGATTATTGTGCGCTACATTATCCCTTAAGAGAGGCTTAAAGTTCAGGTATTTCAATCGTAAAAAAAAAAAAAAACCCTTAAAAATATGCATAAATGTTGACTGTGTGTGGTTGACTCTGTAACAATATCCTTCAGTTTTTCAACAAAAAACTAACCTTTTGAATGATCTGCTCTTCTGTCTAGAACCAAGTGTTTACTTAAACCATAATTTTCAAAGCAGGAAACATGCAAAATGAGAATTATGTACTGATGTATTAAAGTGAAGTTTGTTTTTTTCAAAATAAATAAAATGGAAGGACTGACAAGATGAATACCATACTGTAAGCAGAAAGCTGTGACAAACTTTTCAAGTCTCTACTGAGTGAAAAAAAAATCTCATTAGAGTACTGTAAAATAGAATGCTTCACATGTTCTTGAAAGGCATTTTGTATGATAGGTATGTTAGAATCAGCTCAGCATTTCCCTTCTATTCTACTTGATTATTAATTGGAATAATCTTTGATTCACAAAACTGTCCTACAAAAATTATTTTGTGCTAACTCTTGAGCACAACATCATTCCAATGCTCAAGGACCTGGTTTGGCTTATGCTATCATAAGATGGTGCTTTGAATGACAGTTTGACCTACATGTTTTCCACAGTAATATCAGACATATCTATGACTTGTGTGGGTCTGGTCAATTCAGGGATTGTGCTTTTATTGATCTCAGTGAGTATTTTGTCACAGATCTGATTGTTTTGTGGACTCAGAGTCTTTGCAAATGTTTTCAGAACCTTACTGTTAATTCTCATTCTCAGGAATTGCTTGCACATAATAAGATTTTTACTCTTCATCCATAGCTAAGGATGTATCCTTATAGATTGTTCTTATGTACTTTAGACCATTCAGTGACACTAGTTATTGGACACAGTAAATATCAGTGTGATCAATTTATGCATGAGCTATTTTATGAATAAAAAGCATGGTTATGCTTAATAAAATCAAGTGTGCTCTCTGGTCTGATGCATTGCCCTCTGAGGCAACGTTGGGGTGTGTTGTGTCCCTTGCTTGCCTCTCATTAAGAAATACATCTTCTATCCATGTACTCTTCTATTTAGCTCAGTATTTAACCATACAACAATTCCACCATTGTGTAGGAATGTAATAATGCTCTAAAAGAGAAATAGATTATTTTTTCCACTCAGGAAAACTTGGAACTCCACTTGGAAGGTTACACACACAAATGTGATCTTGTCTTAGTTTTGGGAGCTATACTCACTTTTCAAGTACTTAACTTTAAGCATAAGCTACTTAAGCACTATACCACAAGTGCTTAATGGACAACGGTGATATGTATTAAGAATGACCTTTTGACTGTGGATAAATGTTGAACAGAGACTGAAAAGGCAGTGTCCTGTGAGAATGCCAATGTTGCTGAGACCAAATAAAAGCTTTCTGTGTGTAACTGATGCTTGGGAAGTAACTGTAACAACACATAAGCTCTACTCCAAGGTCTCTCTTTTTTTGGACCTTGATCTAAAACTCCTCTGTTCATGATATAAATAGAAAGGTTGCAGTTTGTATGTACGTGTGGGTTTTTGTTGTTGTTTTTTTCTGGTCCTGTCATTGGTTAATATTTGACATGATATATAAAGCATGAAGGGATTCTACCTAAAGGAATAAAGTGACAAGAATACTCCGCATACCCACACTCAGAAGGAAAAGCTTTTTCTCTTTCCAGGAAAGAGTATGATATTTTACAGCAGTGCAAGCAAAAAGCAGCTTTTTAAAAGGACATGTATTATGCAATACATGGGACAATTCTATGAAATATTATGTAATGGATATTGGTTCTTCATAAAGTTAAATATTATGACTAATATCTAAGACTTTCACAGTCAGGGGTTGAAACAAGTCAGATATTTTTTTAAATAATTTTGTTACTGGGGAGACTAAGCCTGATACAGCTGTGGGGTCAGCCCTGAGCAGCCACTCTGCTGCTCCTCTCTTCTCCCTACAGGCTACAGTCTTCCAGGGTCAGCTTGCTCCTGCATGAGCTCTCCTCAAGCTGCAATTCCTTTGGGAAACACCCGCTTGCTCCAGCAGATAGGTTCTCCACGGATTGCAGTGTTGGTATCTGCTCTGCTGTGATCCTTGTGATTCTCTCCTCAGGCTGGAGGGGGATCTCTGCTCCTTGCTCACGCCTTCTCTTTCCCCTTTTTCTCCCTTGTTCTCACACTTTTCCCCCCTCATTCCTCACCACTGTTTCCACATTCTGCCTTTCTTTACCTACGTTTCCCCGCAGTGCCCCCACCCGGCTGTGGCTCAGCCGCGCCCTGCGCTGGGCAGCTGGATCCAGCTGGAACCGGCTGTATCTGGCTGGAACCGTCTCTGGCTGGCTGGAACTGGCTCTGTCTGGCTGGAACCAGCTCTGTCTGGCTGGAACTGGCTGTGTCCGGCTGGAACCAGCTCTGTCTGGCTGGAACTGACTGGGTCTGGCTGGAACCGGCTCTGTCTGGCTGGAACCAGCTCTGTCTGGCTGGAACTGGCTGTGTCCGGCTGGAACCGGCTCTGTCTGGCTGGGGCAGCCACGGCCTCCCCTGAAGGAGCCCCTGCAGTTCCCGCTGCTGTGGCACTGGCACGTCCTACAAAGGTCATGGTGTAATAAACTTCACGGGTTGCAAATTCAACCCTAACAATTGCAGATGTGAAGCAGTCTCTTTTGGGGTAAGTCAAACAGCTGGTCAAAGTAATTTCTTCCCCTACAGGATGCACTTGTCTTCAAGGAAGAATTAGTGCAGAGAAACCCAATTGCCTGAGAGGTAAAAGAGAAGGGATGGGGTAATCGCAGATCATTTCTCAGTTCTGTCATAAACAAAATCTGACAAAGAAAGACCTTTTTCACAGAAAGGTTTTTGGCTTTTACTCACTTTAGAAACTTGCCTAGAGGGAAACAAACAACAAAAACCTGAAACAGAATAGTTTATTTTTGACCACTTGTTTAGCATTTCTTTGGCCCAACATCAACACTAAAGATAGTGAAAATCTGGAAAAGCTGGCTACCAGCAGACTCCCAGGAGTCACAGAGGGAGTGAAGCAGCATCACCCACTGGCTGGCATTAGAGACTGGTCAGGTCATGACTGTCAGATATAAACAAGGACACTTTTTACTTTGCTGGTTTGTTTTTTTCTCCTTTTTTTACACAGTGGTTTTTTATTATTCCAAGTATTTCGAGCAGACATCATTTATTCAAATGAAGATTAAAGAAAATTTTCCTCAGGTTGCACATAAATTTTAAATTTTTACATTTAAAACATTACATTTACATTTTTTATGTTTGCCTGTTTTTGTTTACAACATTCAGAAAGATCCTTCAGAATACAGATTGCATGAAAAATGTGTTCTACTTGATTTTTCTCTAAATATCACCTACACCACTATTCTTAAGCTGAGGCAATTTTCAGACTGTTGATTCTTTTTTTATTGGCCAAACTTTACTATATTTCTGGGCTTGAAGCAGTCAATACTTTTGTGGAGTATTTTTGAAAATGAAAAATTTAAAAATGTGGAGTGACTTGAATTGTTCAGGCTTAATTCATTGCTTCAAAAATTCTTGAATTTCATCTTCTATTACCAGAGTGCTTTGGGCCTGGGCTTTGTTTGCTGGGTCACATTCTCAATGGCATTTTATGAAGATAAAAATACTCCTTGGTGCCATGACCTTCATGTTTTTTCTCTCTTCGCAGGGTCAGTTTTAATAGACTGTCACATAAACCTTTGTGCAGTGGAATTTTTTTATAATGTTGGATAGTGGTTACTTCATCCTTTAACATGAACTGTTATTTTTCCACTGGACTATTAAAAACTTGCTTTTGGTGGACCTTTTGTACTAGCACATTCTTCCTTTTTTCATTCTTTATATCTTTAGTAGTCTTGAATGATGTACTGTTGCTTACTCAATTGCAACTGTATTGCTGGATTAGTTTGCCTTTCATATCAATAAATCCAGTGTATTTGGAACTCTGAATTCTTTGATGGATTGGTATTTTAAGACATAAAGAAATAACATCTTTCTTGAATTCTAAGAGCTACACTGTCTTCCTTTTTTAATCTAATATATTAGAGTTGTTAAATCTGTTTAATACCTTTTGAGTTTCTAGATTGTTTGATTATTTTAGCAGGGAATATAATGAACAGAAAAAAGATGACAGTGCTAAGGTTTTAGTTGATTTTGTTAGTGCTGGAGCCTTGAATCCTTACAAAAAAAAGTATAGGTTTTTTGTTGCTTTTTTTTTCCTCTACTGTGACAGTATGGCTGAAAATCAGCAACACCAGTGCTTCAGGTTATTGTCAGCTTGTTTATTTGTCTGTGGAAAGCCTTGCTGTCAGCTTTAATTCTTGTATAGGTGAATTGCTTTCCTGTAAAGGTCTTAAGAAATCTCGTTTATGTTACTAAACTCATGTTCTGTTTTCCTAAAGTGCTTAACTTCATGATAAACTTCAAACACACGATCGGTCTATTGCATTTATTGATTTCTGTGCTTAAACAGAAGCAAGTGTGGGCACCTCATTGAATCTGATCCTTTGACAGAAATGTTCCTAACACATAGGAGTAGCTTTATTTGCCAGGAAATTGGTTTCCATATGGAATTATAGAGATACACAGTATTTCTGACAAGTAATAGATATTCCCTTGCCATTTAGAAGGATGCCTCGTACTTACGTACTTGGTATTTACAAGTTTTTCTTCTTGCAGTTTTTATTTCAGACACACAACCCTTTTGCTACAATGTAAGGATTTTCATCAAAATCAAGTGATTTTGATTGTTCTACATTGGCAAATCCATTAATCTGCAAAGACTGCCATGTGTTAGTTATTAGGTAAGGAGCTGCTTTTTAGCATATGTCAGTGAAACAAAACTTTTAGGATTAATGCTACTTTTTGAAATTCTGAGAACATCAGCAGAAGTAAACCAGAAATTGTAAAATGAACAACTAATTCAAAGGCCCCAGCACTGAGCAGTCACAGGAAAAAAAATGTTTAGACATAAAAAATTTTATCAATAAGCTTCTTGTGAGATGGGGAATATTAATCTCAACCCAGTGAGGGGACTTGGCCAGTTCATTACAATCAATAAAAATTTACTCATTCACCCTAATGCAAGCTGGAGCATGTCCTGCTTCTCATATCCTGAGTGAACCTGTTCAGCTTAGTGCCTGCTGATGTTAAAGTCATGGGTTTTGGCAGGAAGAATTTTAAAGCTTAATGTTAAAATACTTTATGGAAAAACAGAATAATCTGAAGTGGATTGGGAAAAGCTGACACTTGTAAGAAAACCGATTTTCGGTGGCATGTTACAGTTTATGTTTTGGCATCTGGAAACACAAAAAAAATTGTGGTGGATGCTTTGCTATGAGGGATTATAAGTAGGGTAAAGGAGCATTGCATAGAAGACCAAATCTAGTTCAAGAACTGTTTGTCATTTAGAGAGGAAAAAAAATCAGTTAAAAGTGCATGTTCCTACAGAAAATAAACTCTGGGTAATTGAAGTAGCTGTCATTAGTTGTCAAAGTTTTCAAATCTGTTTCTTATTTGTTTACTACAGACCTCTTAAATAAGGAACAAAACAGATTTTAAAATGTTCACATGCATCTTGAGTAGGCAGTCTACTACATTAGCAGACGATTGTTCCAAAAAGCATAAAGTTTCTAGTGGTTGAAAAGCATAAATTACACGGTTTATTTTCATTTAAGAAATATTTACAATTGGTGATTAAATTAGATGTCATGAACAACATGATTACTTAATCAGCAGTCTTTATCTTTGATTTTGGGCACACTGTTTGTTTGACAAAGCATGTAAGAGAAAGCTGAAGGAGTCAACCACTATTGTTTTAAAGAAATTTAAACACCTATTTATTTAGAAACAGCTTAACTTTTTATGACTGATCTCAAAAGAAAAGAATGGATTTAATTTGCTGTTTTATATTTCTTTAACCCCTTAGCTTTCAAATTTAAATGAGGATTTCTCTTCAATTTTGTCTAAACCAGATTCAGTTAAGGGATTTATTTGTATACATATGTGTATGTTATTAAAGCAGTAATTGCCAGTGATTCTTTTATTTCAATATGTTGTATATTTTTCCTCTGTGTTCCAAGCACTAATCGTAGAACATAATGTGTCCAACTGTGTTAATTAAGCAGCTATCATAAAATGGAAAATCTAATGCAATAGACAATGGCTTGCTATAGTAAAAAAAAAAAAAAATGAAAAACAACCTTTTGAGGTTTGTTTTTTTTCTTTTACTCTTGAGTTCAGTGTTACAATGCAGCTGTAGATGTAATTCTGAACTGTTCAAAAAAACTTTTTCTATGCATTTTATATGTTCAATTTCCATGGTTATCCCTTTGCATTTCTGAGTGGATAATGAGACGTAATATATTCCCATTCAATAGATTGATACTTATCTTATATGTTTTCAATGCAGTGGAAATGATTAAAGCATTTTAGCCATTGTGGCCCCTGATAATGGATTCCTGGACTTCTGGCCATTTTCATTGTCCATTCCTGTAGGTTCATTTCAGTTTGCTGTTGCTTTTTCTTTTTTGAATAGGGTACTGGAACTGAATACAATTTAAGTGCCCAGAACACTACTTAGTTATGAAGTAAAAATATAATTTATTTTTTTAATGTGAAGGGAACTCTTAATTTCACCTGTATTAGGTCTTGAACAATCATTTTGTGCAGTGATCTGAATTCCTTCCTGTGGCCTAGTGTATTTGTAGAGGATGAGAGTTTTGTTACACTAATTGGAGGAAGGCTAATATCCTGAGGAATATACTACTGGCTATACATATTTCTCATGCACATCTATATTTTATAAGGGTGCAGTACAGTAAAAATTGCACATTTTGATGTTTTTATTCAACTTAGTAAATTGAAAAAGTTCATAAATTTATCAATAAGCCCCTTGAAGTCAGATGGCCATTATAAAATTCTGGAAATTATCACTGACAAAATAACTATTTATGTGAAAAAAACTTAATTAATTTGGTACTTTAATGAAGTTATTTCTTCAGTTTTTTAGAAGACTTGACCAAGGCAACTGATGTTCTATTACAAAGCCCCAGAGAAAGATCTAATGTAGAATACTGGCAATGAGGTATAAAGGTTTTCAAAGAGAATTGAGTATCATATTTGATTTGTAGTAGATGATAAATGGAAAATAGCATGTATGGAGCTACTTTCTGTGAAGTATAAAATGTCTGAAAAATGCAAAATAATACTCAAAATGCTTTATTCTATAATTTTAATGCAATACATTTTAAAGGAATCTTAAGCAGCCATATTATTGCTCTATATATTTTTTCACTGTCAATGTATTTTTTGCTTGTTAGTGTCCAATGAGCCATTGGTCTAAATAGCTGTTAGGAGACTACAAACTCATTTTTGCTGCTGAGTAGTTTGTGATCACTGAGAATTGTGCAATCTCTTCATGGATGAAAACTTGACAAGTTCAGTGGTAAATAGTTGCAAGTGGGAAAAAGTTAAAAAAAGCAAAACCCAGCATAGAAATAATAAAATTACAAATAACTTCCAAACAGTTCAGTAAACCTCAGCACTGATTTTCATAGGGACGCGTCAGGCTTTTTAATGTTGCTCTTTTAACATTGTTGTAGGATTTTGTAAAGACACATTCAGGAAAACATGTTAGGGTAGTTACCAAAAGGGTAAAAAAAAGGTATCTAAATGACATGCCAACACCATCCTGAAAATCATTGAACCCAGCTGTGGTTTAAATCTTAATGATTTCTGGTCTGTGGAGATAAACGCATTAACAATTGTGAGGTGCATTAATATGAAAATTAGTGCAAAAAGTACTAATTAGTACAAAAAACTCATGTGAGTTTTTGTGGCAAGAATAAGGGCTCTCTCCTGGTAGACTGCAAATGTCTGAAACTGAAATAAGTAATCTAAATATCCAAATTATTTCAATAAAATTACATCCAATAAGCCAAATTATTAGCTTAATAAAAATATTTAATTTATTCTCTGGACACACGTCACCTTAAATTGTCTCATTCCATTTGCAGCCATTTTGCTGCACATGAAGAACTTTTAAATGTATGAAGAACTTTTAAATGTATGAAGAAATGGAATAAGTACTGTTACTCAGAATATAGTTACCTGAGAAACTATTAAAAGTTTCATTTTTCCCTATAAAAACACATTAGGAGAAGCCAATTTTTTTTATTTGTTAATTTTTTTCTTTACTGTGAATTTATTGTAATTTTGAAAGGACTACAGTAACAAATACTTAAGGTTGAATGGAAAGCCTTAGATATTCAGTACTATTTTATTTCATTTTCTATTGGAATGACCTGATATGCAATGAAACAAGTTATTCAATGGGAATTCCTCTGATTTGTCCCTGCATCAAGAAAATGTTAAATACAGATATTACAAAGTAAGTGGATTTACTGAAAAAAGAAAGTTGTTTATGGGTATGGATAATGGGTATAAGATGGAGAGAAGCAAGGTATCAGCAGCTTGCTAACTTATATTGTTGGTCAAAAATGCATGCTGTTGCCAGGAACTAATTCTGTTTTTGCAGTTAAGAATATATGAAATATGTAGTACTTTACTTCTCTGCAGCATTTAAAGAGTTTGCATGTAAATTAGGTAGCTTACTGCCTTTCATATTTCTATACTGCCTTTGCTTAACAAAAGTTTTATTAAAAGTAGTAACATGCCATTTAAGTTTCCAAATTGATGGGAAAAGATGTATACATGTTTTTTTTTCACCTTGACATTTTCTTTTTTTAATTTTTCTAATACTCTGAAGCTGCATTTCTTTATAATTGCTATTGTTCAACACAGGCAAGCATTCATACACATTCACATATATTTTGATCCATAGATGCCTACTAATATAGTCTACATTTCTTTCTTTTTTCTAATTAGCTTGCTTTCAAGGAGTCTATAATGAGTCTCACTTTCTAAGCCAACCTACCTTGTCAGGGTCTATCATTTAAATAGCTGGAGGGGTTTAGCTTGAACTAGTTCCTCATCTTGTACTGTATTACTGTTTCTTTTGAAGGCATGGTTGGTGATACAACAATTATTTTTATGGCCTTTTAATAACCCAGTTCTTTGTAATACTTTTATCAATGATGTGGACGATGAGATTGAGGGCACACCCAGAAAGTTTTGCAGAGGACACTAGGTTGGGTGAGAGTGTTGATCTTCTGGGGAGAGGGAAGGCTTTGTAGAGAAGCTGGACAGGCTGGATCAGTGGGCCAAGACCAACTGTCTGAGATTCAGCCCAGCCTTTGGTCCCAATAGCCGCGTGCGAGGCCGGCTCTACAGGCTGGGAGCAGAAAGGCTGGAAATCTGCCCACCAGTAAAAGAACTGATGACTCTGGTTAACAGGTGGCTGGTCATGAGCCAGCATGTGCCCAGGTGGCCAAGAGGTGACACCTGGCCTGTATCAGCAATAGTTTGGCCAGCTGAGCCAGGACAGCGATCATCCATCCCATTGTACTCAGCACTGGTGGGGCTGCACCTTGTGTACTTTGCCGAGTTCTGGGCCCCTCACTACAAGGACATTGAGGTGCTGAGGTGTGTCCAGAGAAGGGCAATTGAGCTGGTCTGCAACACAAGTCCTGTGAGGAGCAGCTGAGGGAGGTGAGGGTGTTTGGACTGGAGGCTGTCTACAGCTACCTGGAAAGAGGTTGTAGCGAAGTAGAGGTAAGTCACTTCTCCCAGGTAACAAGAAACAGGATGAGAAAACAACCTCATGCTGTACCTGGGAATGCTTAAATAGAGTAGTAGAAAAAATTTCTTCACTGAAGGAGCTGTAAAGCACTGGAACAAGCTGCCAAGGGAAATGAAGGTATTTAAAAGGCATATAGATGTAGCACTTAGGGACATGGTTTACAGAATCACAGATTCACAGAATCAAGTAGGTTGGAAAAGATCTTTGAGATCATTGAGTGCAACGTATAACCTAACATCTGCTTGTCAGCTAGACCATGGCACTAAGTGCCACATCCAGTCTTTTTTTGAACACCTCCCGTTGCCACTACCTTTTTTGGCAGCCTATTCCACTGCCCAATCAGTCCTGTGGTAAACCTCCCCTGGTGTGGCTTAATACTGTTTCCTCTTGTCCTGGCACTGGTTGTCTGAGAGAAGAGGCCGACCCCCACCTGGCTACAACCTCCTTTTAGGCATCTGTAGAGAGTGATAAGGGTCTCCCCTTAGCCTCCTTTCTTCCCTGTTTAACACCCCAGGCTCCCTTGGCTGTTCCTCCTGGAACTTGTGTTCTACACCCTTCACCGGCCTTGCTGCCCTTCCCTGGACATGCTCCAGCATCTCTCAACATCCACCCTAAACTGGGAGGCCCAGAACAATACTCGAGTTGTGGCCTTTAGTTTAGTTGTAGATTTGGTGGTGTTAGGTTAGTGGTTGGACTTGCTGATCTCTGAGGTCTTTTGCAACCTAAATGATTTTGTGATTGTGCGTTCAGTATCTGAAATAAGCTTTTGGTCTGCTGTGTAATCACAGAAAGTGCCAGCTAGCTACTCAAGTTCTAGGAGCTGGTCTGCATCTCATGGTGTATGATGTCCTATCCCTAGCCTACAGAAAGTTTCATCTGAGTTGGAGATGTGTTAAAGTGTTGGCTGTTGCCTTGCAGATACATAGAACATACGACAAATATATCTGACATCCTTTTACTGTATTATATTGTTGGTATTTCTAATCAAAAGCAAAACTTTGTTTCAGTTCCTTGGTAAGTAGACTTGAAAATAGAGATGTATTTGGCTGCCTGTGTTGTATTTTTAGCTGGCTTGATTTTGAGTGCTGAAGGAGGGTTTCTGCTCTCATCCATGTTGAAAACAGCAGGAGGGTGATCTTAGCCTTCCTGATAGAAGTCTTTTGACTCTACCTGCCCCTGAAAATAAAAATAGACAGATACTTATAGGCTGTGGAAAAGAACTAAGCAGTTGCCAGTAACTGGCAACTAAGAAGTGGTGTAGTAGCTGCCAGTATGAAGCATCTAATTCAAGTGTTTCGGCTTTGCCTTTTTCTTAAGGGACATAAAAATGACAAGTATGCAGGGAAAACCTCTTCAATCTTGTCTTCTTGTCCTTGGACATAAAATAAGTGAATTAAAGTTGCACTGTGAAGAGGAAATAATTTCTCCACTAATAAAGTTCTGAATTGTTGACTGTCTTAGACTTGCTCTAGGTGGAGATGTGTCATGTGCCCTCTGGCCATAGAATGCTGAGGGAGCAATATGTTACACAGGAAATTGGTAATAATATGCAGGTTTTTTAAATTCATCACAGTATACTGCATGGTTTGTCTAAATCAGGTGAATGATATTTTCAGTCCAATGACACCAAATCGTAGGCTTTCCCAGTATATAAAAGTTTACAGAATCCAATTTTTATGTGCTTCCCTTACATCATGTTATTGAATGTTGTGAACATGCAGCATACTAAGGCTCTAAAGATACTAACATCAAAAGCAGGCAGCTACTCATTGGCTCACATATGATTTTCAGGGTTTAGGGCTATTATAGTGGAAGCTCATTAATATTGTAAGAGAGGAAAATGTTTTTAAAGCTGTAGGGAATCTGATATAGATGTTTTGTTTCATGTTTTGAAGTATAGTCACAGGGTAGGACATATATTAATTTTTATTTCAGTAATTTGAGTCTGAAATTGCATATGTGTCTTCAGGGGTGGAATAAAAATATTTTTATTTAAAGTTTGGAGATTTTTTTTTAAAGAACATTTCTAAATTATGGTACAGAAAAATTACTGAAACCTAGTAAAATTCTGGTTTCCAGAAGATATCTTTTTTTGTAAAAAGTTATTAATTTGAACTCTGATCTTAATTACTGGTGTTCTTGATCTGCCGGAAACTGATAACTTTGAATATTTCAATTGAAGTGCACAGATGAAAATAAGAGGTGTGAGGATTTATTGGAGAACTTACATGAAAAAATATTAGTTATTAGCTATTAGCAGGGGTTTTTTTAGTTAGACCAATAACTAATGAAAATGGAAATACCAGTTTGCTCTCAATATGGTAGTGAAATCTAACTTTTGGTTCAAGGCTATCTCTTTTTTGGAAAGATCATGTTTAATTGTGCTTGTCCAGCCAAAGAAAGATGTTTAGTACTTCATTCCATTACTTAGTCAGTTGCCTCTGGCCTTACATTTATTTTGAAGCTTTACACTCCTGAGAGGCTTATTTCTTCAGAATTCTAGATAAAGTAGTTTTACATCCTCTTTTTCAAATTATTTGCTGATTTTTATTTTTTTGTTGTTGTTGTTCTGCAGAAAGTTTAAACATGTTTAAGTTTTTTTTTCTAAAGCTAGCTTTAGGAATTGCTTGTATAGTTCAGGAGCTGCTATATTTTGCTGTACTTTCTACAGACTGGCAGGCAAAATAAAAACCATATAAATGTTGCATAGCAATATTATCATGGCAACTCCCTTGACACCGAGTGGGGGACTGTTAGTTCTCAGTATTGAAATTACGTGGAAACTTTACCAAAACACAGGTGATTCCCTAAATTGCAGATCTCCTAGCTATGGGTGAAAGAAAGGCCATGCAGCCTTCTCTTCCTGGGCACGTTGCCCATTTTCTCTGCACTGGAATTCAGCTAACCTGATTTCAGAAATTTTTAAAAGATTTTGTCTGTTTTAGGATTGATGTGTAGTTGTTCAGGACGGAAAATATCAGGGAGCAGCTACATGGAGGTGGGTGAGCTGGGAGCCGAGGGTGTCCAAATGCAGGCTGTGCCCTCAGTGACAAGGTACAGTGCTGCAGCACAAGCTGGGTGAGGAGCACTGAGGGCTGCCAGCAACCATCTGCAGCCCCAGCTGAGCTGCCAGCCAGGTTCAGGGAATGTGCAGCAGCCACCCTAGGGGCAGCCACTGAGGATGTCGGGGGCCAGGCTCAAGAGAGGCTCTGTGCACTCCACGTCTGGAGCCCAAGCCCAATCCATCAGGAAATCAGACTGGGCACAGATACATGTGCCAGAGTTCAGGCAAGGCCTGAGTGTATTCAAAATGCTGACTCAATAAATGGAAATAGATAATTTATTAAACAAAATACAACTCCTCTGACCGCTTTTGTCCAGCCTCGATCACATTTCAGTACAGTGAATGCAAAGAAAATTTTAGGTAGTAAGGAGGAAACCAGGTTTATCTCAAAGTATTAGTTAAAACATTTCAGTTTCACATTTTGTTTTGTTTTAAACTGTTTTTTACCTTTACAAAGTGTGATGAAAAAGGCATGAGAAACAATATAAGGGGTACTGTGGTGTAGAGATGATCATGTTTGGCAGCAGTAGCCTTCTGAACCAATTCTAATTCTCTTTTAGAGCTGAGTAGCTGTCAAAACTGTTTCTACCAAGTGTCTCTAAACAAAAAAAAAAGGTTCTGTTCATCTGTTGCACTTACACGTAAATGATGAATTGATATACAAAAGCTCTTATCTACTAGGTGTATATTTCTGTGTATATACCTGTGTTTCTATTTTCAGTATTTCATATGTAATCTATTTTCTTTAGTGTACATGTTCACTATTTTTCAAAACACAAAATTATAGAATCAGAGAACTGTTAAGATTGAAAACTATTGTTAATTACTAGACATTACTACAAAATATTTTTAAAAAGAAAACAGACTGTGATTTCCATGTGCAAATAAGGTAGAAGAACGATGCAATTAGAAAAATCGAATCCATATTTTCCAGTAGACTGGATGCTTCTTGTCTGTAACACAAGGATAATTAGGTACTAATGTAGAAGCTGATTGAGCGAATGGTTACAAACACTGTTCATGAAGTTGAGATTTTTGAAAGACATATGTCTGAAATTCAAAACTAACCTATAAATAAGAAAAAGCATCTACATAAGAATTTTCACTGCATACTTCTCAGAAGCCATGCACCACAAATCTTCATTAGAAACAGGAGTTCATATGAACATTATATCCTTTCACTTTCAATTAATGTTGAATATTCTATTTTAGTTTTGTTAATTGTGAAGGAGCAAAGAAATTTTTAGCCTTAACAGTGTGCAGCCCTGTGCTTATTATCACAAAGTTGTGATGTACATGCTGATAGTTCTCTGTGCTGTCTTTGTATTCCTTTTCGCTTGTCCTTTGAACACCAAAATCAACAAGACCATTTTAACAAAGTTATGTGTTTCTGCGAAGTATATGTCATGGTCAGCAACTGTGCTTAGGGGAAAACTCTTCCTTTTTTTTTTTTGTTCAGTTTGACATTTCAGATAAAGAAAAGACAATTTGGATTCCAGATGTCTGCAGCTCATCTGAAGAAAAGACATTTTTCAGAAGTTGCTCTTTATTTTAATACCATTACCTTGTAAAATTATTTGTCTTCAACTTTTTAAGGAAATGATCACTTGATGAATCATTATCAAAGAAAAAAACAAAGGTTCTTAACATTTCATCCCCCTTTTTTTTACTTTCAGCACTCATTTGAGTAGTTTTACATTTCCATACATGTAGTAGTGTCTGGAGATAGAGTCAAGTAATGTTTCTTCATAGCTTTTCTTCTTCCACGGCCATGGGAACTAAAGGTGTCAGAGAGCAGTGTCCTGTACCTCAGACTTTGAAGGTTCTACAGTTATTTGCGCTGAGAACAAGTGTAACTACAGTGAACTCTGTTCCTGCCCTGCAAAACTCTGAAAAACAAATAGGTAATGAGGCCCAGTGGTAGGAGCAAGTGTTACTGAGCCATGTCCAAATGCAGTTTTTTGTCCAATTTCAGTGTAGATGTTCCAGCTTCTCCTCTCTCCACCTTAGCCTTACATATTGCATGTCATCATTTAACATTCATGCACATCAGTTCCTACCCAGAACTGACGTAAAATTTCAGTGTTTTTCCTAGGAAGCATAGGATCAATTGTCAGAGAAGAGTGCACCATGATTTCCCTATCAGATGATAACATTTGGCAGGGAAAACTGGCACCCCTGTTTATTCTCAGTATCTATCATGCTGCTTAGTGAAGTGCAGTGATAGTGCTGTAGCTTGCATTCATTTTGGGGCTTGTGTATTGAAGATACTGTTCTAATACCACCATCTGGGACAAAAAGCTTCATTAGCTCAGCTCTTTCAAGGCGAACTAAAATCCCATGTATGAAAACCTGCAAGTGCAGTTCAGTTGAAGGTGGTTTAATGTTTTTCATACTCTGTTCTTGATGAATGACAGTTTTACCATTTTATGGGGTGCTTGCATTTTTTTAAAAGCATACCTTTAAAAAAAATGAACAATCTTTTCCTTTAAAAATCAAGAGACAATATTCCAATAGTTTTCTAATTTCTCAGAGTGATTTTCTGAGAAGAAAAACTTTATAAGATCTCTCAAAACTTGTCCATAATTATATGCTGTCATGATAGATGATGGTAGAAAGAATAAAAGCTTTTTTAAAAAAGTAAATAATGTGGGAAGGGACACAGTCCGTGTTGAAACAGTAGAAACAGAGTTGACTATAAATGAAGAATAATCTGCTGAAAACTTTCATTTATTTCTATGGTATCTGAGGATGCATCTATTTATTTTGCAGGTGCTTGGTATATATTTAAATGACTGGAAATACTCAAGTGCTTTTGGAATAATCAGGTGAGAGAGTGAAGTTGGTCCAGGAAAGGGAGTTTTGTGATCCATACTCACAATGCCTAACATTGGCCCAGTGGCAGGCCATTGATGCAGGTTTTAGACAGAAATTTGCCACGGAAAGGTGAACCAGCGCAGTGCCTGTAGTGTCTGACCTGTTCAGAATCAGCAGCATGTGCAGATGGCTTGCTTGTCTCCACCATCATCTGGAAACCTTTGAAACCACCACTTTGAAACCATCACAGACTCAGTGAGGACTAAAGGTCCTGCAGGGTTTGCAGTTGTATCAGCTGCACGACCAAAATTGCTTAGTTGCAAGGCAAGGGAAGAGACCAAGACAGTAGTAACCAAGACATCTGTTGCACTAGGGAGTTGCACTAGAGAGAGCAGCTAAAAAAGACTGTATGAGTTGGGCTTCAGAAAGATGTGCCTTCTAAATAGGCTTTTGGTCATACAAAGTACCAGACTACCTGCAGTTCATTCCCTGGGGTGGGAATGTTGGGTCAGCTAAGACACATGCAGATTATAGTAGGAATGCTTAAAACATTTCTCTTTTGATGGAAAATGTATACATCTGTTTTAAAGTTTATCATGGAATACTCAGGTTTCTTCTTCTCCTCTTGCCCCTCCCACCTCCCAAAGTCATTGATCACTGCCATGGAAAGGAGATTAGCAAATATTACTCCATTGTACCTCACATATACTATGTCTGTTTATGTGTGAGATCAAGTTTAAATCTCTACAAAATAGAGAGTGTGGTCTCCATTACCAAAAAGGGTGATGCAATCAAATAAGGCTTCCTGACCTTTATGAAGAATTTAATCAATTTTTCTATAGTACAGGAAAAAAGAAGGGATTTTTATGATATTTTTTCCAGACTGTAAATTTTAGCAAAAATTTTAAATTAAGAACATTTTTCCATTTCTTAAATAATGTTTTCATAAAAGAGTTTCCAGGTTTTCCTTTTCATTGCATGTACTTGCTACACATACATACAGCATTAGGCTCTACTTAAAATATTCTGATTCTTGTCACAGTCTAATTTATTGAGTACTTGGTCTGTGTGCTGGGGCATCATTAGGACATCTTCCCAGTAAAGGGATATACCATAAAATGAGAAGAAAGAATTGTAAAAAAATCAAAATAACTAATACCTGACATTGACTTTCCAAAATTTTAGTTCATGGGTAGTTGATTTCATATTTCTGCTTTGATACATCTTATTTTAGTCTTCATTTGTGTATTTTAACTTTTTTTCAGATTTATCTCTTTTGATCTCAAAAGTGCCTATGTTTCAGTGAGTGCTAGCCTCCATTTTTGTGTCTGTATGAAGCCAAAATATACTTATACAGAAAAAACTAGTATTAGACTGTCGCTGTTGGCTCAGCTGGTTTGCCAATACACAAACCTTGCTGGCTTCTCTTTTGGCTGACAAAATTAGTGATAGAGGTGCTTTGTCACTGATTTGGCTGGTTTTTGTCACAGAAACCTGTAAACTTTCTGAAAAATGTGCATAGTTTTCCTTTGTGGAACACAAAGTAGCAGCAGAGATTTTCCTATCTTTCTATCACTGTAATAGCTCACAGAACTCTACTCAAAGTAATAGTTGTATTTTTGCTGACTTTCTTGTTGCTCTCTGTGGATGGAGCGTAACAAATAACCCCAGTCTGAGCCAAACATTCTTCCTGTATTTCTAACCATTTTTCAGAACTCATCAAAAATGTGATGAACAGTCTTAGATTCAGTGTAATTTCTGTGGGAATATTCCTCTGAGTTTTTGATATAATTGTCTTTGATGAAAAGAAAGCATGTATGAAAGTATCAATATTCAGAAATAAACGGAAGGGGTGTTTGGGTATGTAGGTCTACAATTAAATAATCTACTTTCCTAATGGCACAGAAGGCCATTACTGTCACATTAAGACAGTATCTCATTCATATACTTCCATAAAATAGGAAACGTCTGTGTTGTGTTTCTTCTAGTAGAAGAGGGAAATATTCCAACTATTATGTGCATCTGGTGCTGCTTTCCAGCATTATATATTGCATAATTTGTGGCGAAATTGCCAAAGTTTTTCATTTTCTATTCTCTCTCTAATACCTCTGCTCTCTGTACAGTTAGCTTCCATACTGTTATTCTTGCCATTGCCAAATCAGACTTTCTGCCCTGAACAGATAATGAACATTATCAGCAAAGTCATGAAAAAGCTATAGGAAAAGTAAAGACAGAAGTAAAACAGCTACAGTTGAAAATATTTTTTATCTGAACTAAACAGTTATGAAAAAAATTAGAATCCAATGCACTGATAACAATGATATCTCTGTCCATGGCAGCCAAATCTGTAAGAATCACAGAATCACAGAATCACTAGGTTGGAAGAGACTTTCAAGATCGAGTCCAACCCATGCCCTAACACGTCAACTAAACCATGGCACTGAGTAATAAACCTCTTGAAGCCTCTTCATAACTCTAAATTCCATTAATCTCTCCCCTCCCCTTACAGTCCATGACTTGCCATTTTTTGATACCAACCATTTTTTGGTCTGAAAAACCAACCAGATCTGCTCACTGGATTTTCCTAAAATTCCAGGTTTTCTGAGATGGACTCTTAAAGCATATTTCTGGTGCTGGTCTGACTTGAATGACTTAAGTAGCTGAAACTGGTATGCGTCAAAATACTCAAGTAACTGTTCACAAAGAACAAACAATTCTGGTGGCATTTAGATTTTTACAGAAAATGCTCTTCATGAATGTAAAGGTAGTGATGAAAGCCCAGGTACTAAGATTTTCTTGGAACAGAAGCTTGCTGTTTGAAAGACTAGTTTTTATTCCCATGTGTACATGTGGCCAAGTATTAACTTGTTGAAGTCTGTTACAGATTGAGCCACAATATAAAGATGCAAATAATATGATTTAATTTTTACCTTTTATTACAACATCATATCTTCTCTCAAGAAGCCCATACATTGGTCATAATAGCCTGACAGTAGTGATTTTACATGGAGGAGTAAAAGTAGCAGTCGTGAACAGATTGTTCCCTTCATGGGGATGTTCAAAGAGCCCAACAGCATTTCACTTGCTACTACTGGACTGAATACATTAATGTGTATAGGAGAGTGATGTTTAGCAACCTCTGAAAGGTTGTATATTTCTAAGGGACATGGTGAAAGCAAATTCAAACTTAAGTACAATTAGAGACCGTGAATCAGTGATGGAAGGCTGATGGCTGATGCTTGAGATGGATGACATTCAAGTTGTTCAATTATGAAAAGTAAACCTTCCTTGGTAGTGCAAAGATGCCATGTTTGGCCTACTGTTTGCTGTGAATCTCTCTGAGGTCAGATTTATAGGAAAGGACTGGCAATTGAACTCTAGGCTTTCTGATATGAAACCACAAATGGAAATTGTAAAGTCCTTCTGTCAGAACAAGCAGGGGGAAAAATCAGCTGCACAGTGCAGAGTGAATAGGGTAAACACATTGACAATATATGGTGGGTGTAGCTGAAGTGATGCTCAGTGGTGATAAAAATGGGACATTTAGTGCCTATTATGACAGAAAAGTTAATTAACTTCTGCAAAGTAAAATTAATTCAAGTTGGAAACAGATGCACATCAATTTCCTGCACATATTCATCAAAATATAACCTTATACTCAAAGATGCTTACTCATAATATATTATTTAGATCATAATACATTCCTAGAAGCCTTATGTAAATTACTGTAGCTTGCGTATGATGCTTATTTAATTATACCTACCAACTCAAACATTTATTAGAGCTTAAGTGTTCTTGAGAAGATTGTGACACCATTGTTAGGAATCAGAGTTAGTGCAAACCTCACATCTCTTTGCAGACTTGACACAGCTTCTTATGACTCTTAGTATTTAGAATTCTGCAGTGCTCTCTTTTTTAAATTGTACTTAAGACTGTGGAAGCAACGTCTTGTCTTGTAAGGGCTAAGTAATATTAAGTGGACAAATGAAAAGCAATATTAGCAGAGAGTAGTGTTTTGTATTCCCTGTTGAGGGAGTTAATAGAAACAGTTTCAGAGAAAATTGTTCACAGACAGCTTGCAGAATTAAACTAAACTCTCTTGCATCTCTCTATCAAAAAATGTCCTTTTTTGCAGCAAAGCAATAATACTCTCCAGTATATTCCATGACATATTCCTTTGTACTTTTCACTGCTTGAGTTGTTTGCTGCTACTGTCAGCTACCATTATTATGAATCATTTCTGTTTCTTTTTGCTAAGTTATTCTCAATTCACTTGTCTTCTTAAGAGAAAATAAGAGCCTTAATAACAGAAATTGAAATGGTGTTCTTTGAAGACTTGAAAACAATATATCTCCATTTTATTTTGTCTCTGTACATTTGGGTTTTTTACTTTTCAAGTCCCAGAGCTCTTTGTCATTGAGATATTTAAAACTCCTGTTGCCTGTACAAGTATGAAATGTAAAATTTAATGACAAATTAATGATATAAAATTATTTTTAACTTTAGTAAGAAAGTTGCAACCTTTTCTTTCTGTTTCATTTGTCCAATTCTCTAAAATAATTTTTTTTTGCTGTGAGTTTTGACTGGTTTTGGTGCTGATAGTTTTTGAGAGTGTTTTTGCACTGTGTAGGGTGAATACATTGACAGCTTATGATTCTTCATGCATAAAATGGTGACATAATGTATCAAAGCCTAGACATTTCAAAAGCAAACTGTGAAAAATAGATGGATAGGGCAATTAGCTCTGTGATTTCCTACAGTCTGGAGACTTAAGGAGATGGTTGTATTTTAGTGCCCTTTGATAATATATAAAATAGAGGGTAGCTACCAAAAAGTTACTTCTTCAGTATGATGAGGAGACTGCAGATCAAGCACTTGACATTAGCAAACCAAATCAATTTCTGGATCAGAAGATCCATAACACAACTCTTTAAGATCAGCTCAGCAGGGTACTTCACATGCCCCTGAATCAGATCCCATCTCTGGCTCACTCTTACCATCTTTTACATGATAAGCAAAGAAGAGGTATGTTGCTTTTTTGACAAAAATTTTTTTAAAAGTAAAAATAGGCTATACTACCATCTTCTAGAGAAACGTAGACTTTCTCTGCCACATGGTTTAGTCATGCTCAGGAACACAGGACCTTTTCAGTGATAAGTGCTGAAATTTTCTTTAGAAGACCACTTTATTATCCTTGTCATTAATGCCTGTCCAGATGTCTACCAATGCCAAGAGTTTGCCATCTGTTCACAGATACTTGTGGAAAAAATATGTGCAAAGACTTATCTACACCTACAATTTTCCATGTAGAAAAAGACCGACCCACAGGCTTAGCCTTATGTGAAGGCCTCCATGACTGTTATATTTCAAGATAAAATAATTTTCAGATGTTTGAATAAGACATCTAAATGAGTAGAGCTTTCAAAATGTACTCTTGCTTGGGTATTAGTCAGCAAACAAAGTACAGACAGACTATCTATGTTAAATTATACTAGAAGATCAAAAAAACAAACCCGTGAGCATTAGAAAAGGAATATCCTTTCCAACAAATTCTTTTTTTACATAAATCTGCCTTATTTGTCATAAGAATGAGCAGTGCTTCTGTTAAATTTAGCATGTTTTTCATTCTCTTCTGAAGCATATTGAAAGCAGCATGTAAACTGATCGAGTGCCTGGACTAATAGTCAGTGACATTCATGTGACCTGCAGTTTCATATGCATGGCTTCTGTCACATGAAACACCTTAATCTGAAACAGTTATTACTTTACTTAGGAAAGGGGAACTGTGCAAGTATGGGCCTGGGTATTCACAGAACTATTGCAGCTGTCAAGATCTAAACAGAACTGCTAAATCCAGAATATTTTTTTTTTTAAATTTATTTCTATTTTATTTCTATTTTCTACTGCTTCACATCGGCCTCAAAACTGTAGCAATCCATGAGCCTAGGTCTGAAGTTAAATGACTAGTACTGCGTAAAACATAACTTCAATCATGCTACAAATCTAAGCCTCCTCAGAAGCATGTACAATATTAAGTTGTGCTGAGAACAGCTCAAAATTATGGATTTTGAAAAGTCAATAATAATCTCATGGAGATGAGTCAGGGATAAATGACCTTGAGGTATAAGGCAAGTAATCAGCTTGTTTGTAATTACTTCAACATTTTCAGTATACGATCTTTATTTTTACTCTTATATTCACCCTACTCTTTACTGTCAGTGAGCTCTGTTGCTTCCTAAATATTTTTGTTGTATTCTTACAGGTTTGCCCAGAACACCACCGGCTGTCAATTGAACCCTGTTTGAAGTTTTGTTTTTTTTTTTGGTGGTTTGGTTTTTGTTTTGTTTTGTTTGGGTTTTTTGTTTGTTTTTGTTTTGTTCTGTTTTGTTTTGTTTTGCTTTGTTTTTGTTTTGGTTTGTTTTGTTTTGTTTTTTTCCTCTGGTCTTCATAGCATTGTTAATGCAATGTAATCAAAGCTAGATCATTACATGTTTGAGGTAAATTTCTTGCATTCCTATTTGTAATTCATAAGTGAATTTCCACTTCATTGGAATGAGTCTTGCAGTACAAATTCTTTAAAAAATCAGTAGAAATTTTTAATGTCTCAATACTTTTTTTGCATTCCTTCTACAAGGTCAATAACAGAAAAAAATGGCAACTGAAAAATAATTTGATATTAGAGCAATTATCCAACTTCTCTGCCTTGTATATCATGTTGGATATCATTAAATATATTTAACTGTTATTCAGCAATCAACCTAACCTGACAATTTCAGAACAGAATCCTCACATCTCTAAAGAGACCATGTAAATAAATTCTGATTAATGTCTTCAAGCAGCCAGAGTGTCATTTTCAAAAGCACACATTTTTGGTTGAAATCTATCTCTGAAATCAATGCAAATTTTATCACTAGCTGTAACAGGAATATAGAAATAAGAGAACTGCTGAAGTCATGGAAACCAGCTCTAAGACTCCAGAATGGCACAAACAAAGGAAGAAGTGTGTTTTTCATCCAGCCAACAGTCAGAAGGGTTTAAGTATTCCAGGCAGTACTGGCGGATGTTTAAAAGGCAAAATTCAAAGGAGAAAAGAAACTAAGGCCCCTTGTTGCTACACATCCACTATTAAAAGGAAAGGTAGCCTGAGGCCAAAAAAATAAAGCTGTGTGAGGTATGTGTGGATTCTGTGAACTTTTTTTTCAATCTGTATTTTTTTTCCTACCTTGATGTCTTTTGGCTTATCTATGTGCTAGCTGCAAAAGAAGGAATGTCTGGAATTGAATTTTCTGAAGAAATAAACAATATATTTGAACAATATAAGGAAAAAACTGTGATTTCTTGAGGGGCTCTTAAAGAGCATGTTCATGAAAAATATTTCTGGGATCAGTAAAATAAAACATAGAACATCTTAAAACAATGAAAATAAATATTGGTAAGTATGACTGTGAGACAGGCATAACAAGAGGGAGTTCAGTTTAGATGGCCCTAAGAAAACAACATAAACACACACAAAAAAAGTTCCAGTTCTAATTTTTTTTAATAGGTAAGTCTTTTCCCCTAGTGTAAATGATTACTTTGCTAAATTTTCTCATAGGCAATTTCTACATATTATTTTCCAAATCTTTTATCTTGAATCTCATAATGATATACATTTGAGTTTGCAAGTATGTTGGATCAGCTTGAGGATTGAGTTTGTGCATCTCAGGTGTCAGTACCTTCACAGAAGCACTGGTTTGTCACGTAAATGCCGATGAAGAACTTCACATAGTTCAGTTGAGTTTGTTCTGCAGAAATATCTTAGTATTGTTTTCACCACACTCAAGGTTACCCTTACATGTCAACTTGTCATATTCAAAGGTAGGACTTTGAAAGTGAGCTTGCATTTGGATCCTTCCCAAGGTCATAAATGGACTTTGGAAATCTGAGGCCTGTGGTGCAAAGGCACATCTCTGGAGATCTATACTTATCGTAGAAGAATCACTGCTAAGTTATAAAAAATCATACTTGTGGAGCCAAATGTCTCTGTCAAGGGCTGTGCAAATGTATGGGTATTATGCTTTCCAGCTCTCCTGATTCTGACTGCTGACTGCTGAGAACTCTAAACCTGCTCTGCATGGGACTGTCCAATACTTGTCAGACTTACTAATGAGCACTGAGCTGCTTCCAAGCCAGGCCCTGGATTTTTAAGGTGACATATACACAGTGAATGCCTTGCTAATAAACCCTTTTGGACCCTTGCTGGCCTGCATCAGATCGAGTTGTAAGTTCTCAGTAGCAGTGATTCTGTTTATCTGCAGTTCAGACATATCGCTCACAAAAAAGTGAGGCTGCAGCATCTGGAAAAAACCTATTAGTAATACTTTAAAAGATTTCTCCTGGATTTTTTAAGCATTTTGCCATGCTTCTTGCAAGAGATTGAGTGTATCTTCTTTGAAACTGTGTCAGGAAGTTTTCTCATCTGTACTCTGCAGGTTAGCTAGTGTAGCTCTTAGCAATGTCTAAAAATAGCTTTTACAATTATAGCAGAAATGAAATGGTATTGCCCAAATACGTGAGGATTTCTGCATCAGAGTGAATGAAAGAGATATTTATTCTCCATTTTTTTTTCTGAGATCTAATAAAATCCCAAAAGTCAAAAATTACTTAGTCCTGAAAAAATTACTTACCTTTATTCTTCACTTACCTGTTTTATAAGCAATCTGAAAGGCATCTCCTTTTGTTGTCACATCAAAATGACAATCAGTTTTACGCTCACTTTTTTCTTTTGCTAAGCTCTGTCTGATCAGATGTGGTGATTTTCATATACTTGGGGAAGTTTTATAAATTGCATGAGTGTATATGGGTATACTGTCCAGTGTGCATTAGCTGTTTCTTATGACCAGAAATTAAACAAGAGAAAAGTTTGGAGAAGCTGGCCCTGTGTTCAAGGGCTGAGATGTCACAGACCTTCTTAAAATCTTATATTAAAAATTTAGTAGTAGTTTTGCTCTACACTGACTATGGGCTTTTTGAGAATTGGTAAAGAGAAGGAGAAAGCCCAAGTTGCAATCCAGAACATATAGCTTTTTGAATTGAGGAGCAGCTCTGTCTATTTTACCAACTGAATTGTCTTCCTTCCTGCCTTCTTTTCAGTGGAATGTTTGTCATTAGTTCATATCAATTAGGGTTCCAGTAGGAGTGCTCTGGAAGTAGGCTGTGTACACTTGCTGCAGAGTAAGTGGTTTTTTTAGACCAGACAGAAAAAACTTTACTTTCTCACTATGGGAGCAGATTAATTCAATTAACTGATTTTACTAAGTGTAACAGGAAACTGGTTTACTGCTTAAATTTTACATCAGAGGCTTTTGGCTGGAGGAATAGGGGAATTAAAAAAGTTGTGCTGCAGTGGTTGAGTTTCCAGCTTGTGCTGACCTTGGAGAAAGGAACAGGTTCTGTGTGGAGAGAGAAAGAAATTCTTTCACTTTCCTACAAACTGGTAAGGGGTCTTGTATGTCAAAAGCCTATACCTGCAGACTGGCTGTGGAGTATCCATTCTGACATCCTTAGGTGTGACAGGGTGTGAACACAGTGAAGAGAACCCCTCCTGCAGAGGAAGCCATGTAGCAAGATAATAAAGCATGACTGAAAAAGTTGCTATCATATTAATTCTTTTTTAAAATGTCCAGCTGTAAGAAAATTCTGTGTCTGAATTTCTCAGAATGTTAATAAAGCCCTTCTAATTCCTAGTGATTATACTTGGTCTCCAGATTCCTTCTGAGCGCTGAACTTGGACCAGCTTTCATCATAGCAAATGGTGTAGATCCTGTATTTGCAGAGAATATTTGAAATGTGTACTCTTAGGAAATCATTATCAAATAATGCACATAGTTTTATTTCTTTATTAATCTGAGATGGCTACCTTTGCAAGATTCTTGAGCTGCCCTTCTCAATAAATAGGTACATGAAACATTTTCTTCCATCTGCCTTTGTTTTGGACACTTCGTTGCAATTTCACCTTCTTGAGTCTGGCTATGTTCAAGTTATTTCTCATTTACCTTGCTTTTGATTCATTCTAGTCCAAGTCCAGACTAATTTTGATACAAGCTGTTCCTAAGATAATACTAATACAAAAAAAGCATTAAAAGTGATCCCTGGCTTATCGTCACCTATCTGAAAATTTACTAATAAACAGTGGGTAAAACAACGCATAAAATTTGATTTTCAACAGTGGCCAATCAAGAAAGTGTTCAGAAATAATTTTTTACTCTTTCTGGAAAGCTACATATGTTGTAAACAAAGATGTATACATTTCTAATTTTATTTTTCCAGAAGAGCTGTAGGGCAATATTGATCCCATAATACCATTTTATACAACTCTGTAAGCAGAAACTTATGAAATCTATGTCTGCATCTCTCATTTAGACAAGATAAATACTTTTATTTCTGATAGATGTAGTGAGAAGTGTTTTAAAGGGAACAGTAATGTTCTCATGGTATACTTAAATAAAGCCAGGAAAGTGAATTTGTAAGAGCAGCATAAATTCTATTCACCGTCTAGAAAATATGTAATTGTCTAGCACAGCACTGAATTTCCTTTTCACCAGTGTTGCTACCGTGAGCTCCAAGAAAAATTGTAACTCTTCTTCTTTATTTTACTGCTCAAGTTAATCTCGTGGATTTTAATGTATTCAGTAAATGTAGCTATAACTAGTTAAAGGCAAAACCAGTAGGGGATGGTGGGCTGTGATTCTTCAGTGGTTAAATTAAGTTTGTTGGGCTCAGAGTTCTATATACAGATTTCAAAGACCAATGCTGTCACTTATTCTTTAGAAACAGATGAAATAGGGATATACAGCAAGTCTGAAATTTCCATAGGGATGCTATTTTGACAACTGCCAGTACAAGAAAAGATACTTTTAATCAATATTAAAACGAATCCATGGGTGTCTGTCTTGGCTCAGAACAGTCTTAGAAGTCTAGCATTGCCTCAGGATGTAAAAAATATAAATAAACCCTAACTGAACACTTTTATCTTAATGTTGGTTTAAATGCTATCCGGAAACTTTTTTTTTTTTTTCTTTGAAAGAGAGAAGTTTTTTCCATAAATTACTTAGGTCAAGTAATATATTAAAAGAAATAATGAATTACTGATAGCAAATTAACTTTATTTATGGCATAATCTTGTCTGTCATAGCATTTCATTTATAACAAACAAACAAACAAACAAACAAACAAACAAACAAACAAATAAATAAATATTTCCATGTTTCAACTCTTTTTTCTTTTAAAACTTTGATCTCAGTAGGTTTTGGACTTTGTCCCAAATGCATCCTCAAGACAGCCATAGAAATGAAACACCAACTGTGAGTTAAAGCAATACAGGAAGAGACATGAATATCAGTTACTGTCTTAGATTCAAAAGTCTTGTCTCCCTTTGGTGTGGCTGTGGCAAACCAGTATCACCTTGTGCTGCTGTGCTTATGCAGCTATGAGCATCTTTTGCAATGTGTAAGAGAAATGACACCACCACATGTCCTAATTGTTGGAACAATGCACCGCCCTCCTGTGGGTTGTCATTATTTCTTCATAACAGCTCTGCCAGACGTGTAATCATCATGCTCAGCCACTACTTCTCATCCAAGATTTAGAGGGTCAGCTCAACATCCTCCACTTTTCTCTTCCTTCTCCACTTGTCCCAACACTACACTTTTAAACAAGAGCTAGAAAACTTTTGGTGTAAGTGTAATGTGATTTGCCTTTGCACAGTAAAAATGAGTGATATGAAGTGTTTGCATCAACACTTCTCATTTCTAAGTGTTGATGTGTCAGCCTGGATCAGTGATTCATGTGGCTCTCTCCCAGTTTCCTATTCTCACAGGATTTCTTACAGCCTCCTAAATCATTCAGATAATGGTGGCCTTGAATTGAAATGATGAACACAGATTTCTTTTAAGCTCATTGTAACTTAAATTAGCTGTGTTGTCTGGAAAGCAAGAACCTTTCCTTCTTTCCTTCTTTCCTGTGTGTCTGCATTAGTTCAATTAATGTACTGGCTAAAGATGTATCAAAACTAATTTTAAAGGTATTCTACTTAAGACTGTCTTTCACAGAATCACAGAATTACCATGTTGGAAGAGACCTTCAAGATCATCAAGTCCAACCCAGCACTAAGACCTCAATTAAACCATGGCACTGAGTGCCACATCCAGCCTTTTTTTAAACACATCCAGGGATGGTGAGTCTACCACCTCCCCAGGCAGACAATTCCAGTACTTTATCACTCTTCCTGTAAAAGAAAAAAAAACTTTTTTCCTAATATCCAACCTCTATTTCTCTTGGTGCAGCTTACATTCCTTTCATTCTGTCAGTTGCTGCCTGGAGAAAGAGACCAACCCCCACCTGACTACAACCACCTTTCTGTTGCAGAGAGTGATAAGGTCACCTCTGAGTCTTCTTTTCTCCAGGCTAAACACCCCCAGATCCCTCAGTCATTCCTCACAGGGTTTGTGTTCCAAGCCCCTCTCCAGCCTCGTTGCCCCCTCTGGATGTGCTCAAGCATCTCAATGTCCTTCCCAAACTTAGGTCCCAGAACTGGACACAGCACTCAAGGTGTGGCCTCAGCAGTGCCAGATACAGGGGAAGAATGATCTCCCTGCTCCTGCTGGCCACACCATTCCAGACACAGGCCAGGATGCAAGAAGATTCAAACATTTGAAGATATGAGGATTTCTTATTTTCAATGTTGCATTCATCTAGACTTATCGTAGAGAAACTTTTGATGTTAGAATTTAAGCCATTTTAGAGTTGAGTTTTGTGTTCTTGTGCCATTTGCTTAAGGCAATTTATTCCAGTATAATCAGTTACAATACTGAAATCAAAGACTGTCAAGTAAACATAGTAAATTCCTTTTTTTATGAAATGTTTAATAAGAATTTAGGGGGATGAAGAGATGAATTTTCACCAGAGAAACTGAGAAGACCAGGAGAAAAATCCCCTTGCCAGTAATTATTTATAGCAGTTCTTCAGAGTAGACCAGTTTGTTGGAATTTTTGTTGTATGTTTTGAAGGGGAGGATGTTTTAGAGGGACTGGAACTATTTTTTAGCGTATTCAGTGCTGCAAGAGTATATACAGTTGATGCTGCCTGTGGCCAGGTGCTTGCACTAATGAGAGACTGAGAACAGTTTTGGAAGCATTTGTTTTAGCTGATATTTTTCATGTTGATAAATGGAATAACAGTATCTTTAAGAATAAATAGATAAAATATATTTTTAGTACTTTAAGTTCTTGGCAGTCCCACAGCTGTTAGGCTGATGAAAAACAGAACATTCAGATTAAAATTTCTGTATTTAAATCTGCCAGTGTTTGAACTTTACTGTATATTTTTGATGACTTGGGAGGTTTGCTTACTAATTTGGAACTTTGCCTAATGTTTTTGTTAAAATAGAACTTTCCATCTTATAATTAATCTCCTTGTTCTGTATCTTCATACAATAAAAGTGCAGAACAAATGAGTACTCAAAATGCTAGATGTATAATGAATAGTTAGAGTTTAAACATAACTATTTTCCTGACAAGGACATGGTACTGCTATAAGCAATTGGCTGTCTTACGTTATTCTTCTGCCAGGTTTCTTTCTTTTTTTTTTTTTTTTTTAATCAGTTATCCAATAAGAAACAGCAGATAGTCACTTTTACAACAACATGGACTAGTTCATTTCCAAAAACAAGTGAATCTACTTTATTTATTATTTATTTAAAATTCAAATTCACTGATCTTATCTCCAATCGCACCCAGTGGGAATAAATGAATTTTTCTTAACAATTTATGAATAGTATATCCAAGGGGTAAAAAAGAATATAGCCCATCTGCTCATGCACAGTGCCATCTTCCTTTTTTTAATTAACCCAACCACTGAATTTAGTCAAGGATGCAGAACTGTATAAAGCCTAATACAGAGGTAACAGACTAGGTTTCAAGTTCAAGAGGGCCTGTGCTTCTCAAAAGGATATTGTGGATTGAGTGAGAGCTTTAGACAAGCCCCACCTTAGGCCCAGATTTTGACAGCAGCTCCACTTAGGTGACCTGTACCTAAATTGCTCTGTCTTACAAGTTCTCGAGAATGGCTGATCAGGTCTGTTATAACATGAGTTATTTATTGAATAGACAGGAGATCAAGAGACAAAAGGCTTTAAACACAGTAACTTACTACACAGTATAAAACAAAAGAACTAATAGTAGATTGCATTAAACAGTGCACAACATAAAGGTACCTATTTATGGCTAGCACAGAAATAGTATAGATTAGGAGTCAGTGTAACTTGATACCGAATTGATGATGGTGTACACAGAATCCTTTCACTCAACCCTCGAGTCCTTTCACTCAAACCTTGAAGAGTCACCCCCACACACTTCCAGGGAATGTGCAGAAGCTATCTGCTTTGTGAAAGTTTGTGTAGTTTTTATAGTTTGTAAAGTGAATTGTCTGTCAGTGAGAAGTTCCAGTTTATCTTCCTACGATCTTGCTTTCAAGGTATTTATTGTCAGCTGGGACTGTCACTAACTGTGGCAAAGGCCTGTGACCTACTCTATTTGGTGTCTGAGAAAAAAAACTAAATCAGGGGTCATGTTATATCATCTTATGCAGGTTAAGCACTGCTATGTATTGAATAGTCATACTTTCTCAAGAAAACTTAGGCAAGTGAAGAATAACATTATGTAGATTATAACAGTAGGTCCCAGCAAAAAGCAGGGATTTGCCAAAGCAGCTGCTCTCTCAAATGTCTTTGAAGAAGGATTTTCTTCTCAGACTAAATGTGATAAAAAAAGGTTTCATGAAAGAAAACCTCTTCACAAGTTGGAGTAGAAACATCATGGAGCCACACCGCTATTTCTGACAGAACAGCTTTTGTAATGGGAAGCCAGTTGTCTTGTCTAAGTTGGGTTTTTAGTAACTTGCTCAATTGATCAGGATTGTCTGTGGCTGAAAACATCTTCCTTATGCCATTTTTAGAATTTCTTAACCTAATATACTGGAAGGCAGCTCCATGAAAGCAGAAGGGAGACTATCACTGCTTCAGAATTTGGCCTTAAAATGTGTTTTAACTGACATTTACTGTGTTGCATAAGAAGCATGACAGGGCTAAAATGCAGAACAGTAATAACTGTTTCTACTTTAATTAAAGCTAAGTTATTTTTTACCTATACCTAGTGTGCCTTTTACTATTGACAGTTGTGTCAGGGAGTTTTGTTTACATACTGGAACAAGGCTTTTCACCCAGAGGCTGGCTGGGCACTGGAACAAGCTCCCCAGGAACGTGGTTGCAGCACCAAGCCTGACAGAGTATAAGAAGCATTTGGACAATGCCCTTGAATACACAGTGTGACTCTTGGAGCTCTCTTGTGCAGGGCCAGGAGTTGGGTTCAGTGGTCATTGTGGACTCCTTCAGCGTGTTTGTTTATGTGATTTTGTGATTCTGTGATAAGAGGGATTTCTCTGTATTTTACTCATGCCTGTCCATTTAGCTCTGTACTGGTAACACTTGAGTGATACTATTTACTATGGATGATATTAAGATTATTGTGAGATTATAACATGGGATTCCAAAGGGACAGTCTACATATTAGAGTTGAAGAAATAGAGGCAAACGTAATTTATTGTTTCTTTTGTGGTTTATTAGCTCTAAAGGTACTATTTTATGTGGACATCATCTACCAGAAGGTGAACAGAGATAAGTTTTCGAAGGCTGTTGGAAAGCCAAATGGCTATGATATCTTGGTTGGGCCACATATTACATGTAGGTGCAAGATTTAGAGAGATTTCCGTACTTGCAATTGTCCAATCCTTTCAAAAACTAGTTCAGAGGGAGATTAGTGAAAATGTCTGCAGTATTTCGGAAAGAAATTTCTGTTTTTCCTGTAGCACTATAATTTGATAGTCACAAAAAGAATATCCAAGAAAAATAAAGGAAATCAGAAAATCTTTTTGCTCCATAAAGGCAAATTGTGCCAATATCTTAAGATAACAAATTACATCCAGTACTAGAAGTGGCTTTGGCAGAGAAGAAGGTCAAAAGTGAAAAAGGTCCAAATAATCTGAACAATCTGAAAAAGTTCCATGTGTGATAAAATTGTCAAATATTATCAGGATAAATAAAGCTATTTAACATGTAGGACAGAGTAAAGCTTCTTTTGGCAACAGATGTCCTTCTGAATTAATATCCTGCACTGCCTTTTGTATGATGTAGTGTGTGAAAGTTTATCAGAGAGAAAAATTCAGCTGAAATTCCAGACAGAAAATCAGAATGTGAAACCATTCACTTTTGCTGTTGTTGGGTATTTTTTAGATCAATTGTATTTTAGCAGTACATCACAGCTTCACTTAGACTGCTATTGCTGATGTGCAAATTCCTTTTCAAACCCCTTCTTTTATTACCAAAAGCTTTTATTATATTTTCTCAACTTGATTTTGTGTATATTTTGTGATATAAAAGTAGGGAATTAGAGCTGGTATAATTATTTTGGTTTAAAAAACAGATTATGGATTTCAATCAGTTAAACAGAATCCCAACATTTATTTTCTTGCTTTAAGAAACCATTGTAAAATAATACCATATTCATACACCATAACATTATGAGGCTTATTACTGCATATTACTTTTCATCACCAGATATGCAGTTATTTGCATCTCAAAGGAATGAACTGGACAGACAGAAGAATTAACTTTCCAATTAACACATAGAAGATTGAAGCTTGTGTTTTACATTAAGTTCAAGTATTCTTGACTTACAGCCAAATTCTAAGACCACAGTGCTCTGCCACAATATTTTTATCTTTAAATCTCCTTTTATGGCTAGAGATTTCTTGTATTCTTTTCTGCTTCTCCAAGGTGAAGCTAGCTGTACTTTGATTAATGCTTTTCTCAAAGTCTCACCTTTTTTTGTTTCCTTTTAAGCACCAAAGAAAATTCTCTTGTTGAATATTAGTTCTTTCCCTTATTTGTTTTTTCTATAAAAATATATGTTCAGATTTGTTTGAGTTCAAGCTGTGGAATACAGTATTTTCTCACCTGTGAGCTGACAAGTTTGTTGATTTTTGAGTGTTATGTTCTTCCATATATTTCATACTTGATTTTTAATTCTGATTTATCACAAATACAGATGTTCAACTGAGACCTTTAAAACAAGTTAATATAGACAATATTAAGCTAAAGACATTCCATTCATTTCCTGACTATTTTCTTCTAAATTATTGGTCATATATCTTTAACATAATTCTTAACTGTGCATTGTTTTTATCTTATTTTGTATTCTGAAAAACAATAAAACAGTAATATCTAATAGCATTATTACCTTATTGGTAAAACTACTATCTTTTAGTAGTAAGTATAAAAGTACTAAGGGCATGAGCAGAAGAAAATGAAAAATTAATCAGGAGTTCAAATCTCTCTTTTTGAAAATGAGAATGCAAAATTTTAGAAGGGTTCTTCTTTCTTTTTACCTCTACCATTTTAAGTTGTAGGTCTTGATTTCTTTTTTAGTTGCATTTTAAATATATATATATTCATATATATATATTTATATATATTTTATATATTTATATATATTTATATATATTTATATATATTTATATATATTTATATATATTTATATATATTTATATATATTTATATATATACATACAAAGCCAGAGTTTTTACTTAGTTATATAAAATGGGCCAGTAGGTTTTTATGCTTTAGATGAGACTGAAAGTTCTAATAGTTTTGGGGACACTGTGTTCATATACAAGTACACTGTGAGGAAGATGAAGTTCATCTTGAAGTGCCTGTATCTCTGCTATATTTACTTTAGTGTCCCATAGGCCCTTGGATAGCACCTGAATCCCCTCCAACGGTATAAATAATTTGAAACATCTTGTGCTTGATTTGAAGCCCATAAAAATCAATTTCTACATCAGACTGTATTATTTATGCCTGTCCTTCTTTTCTCCTCTTTCTCTTTCCAGTAACTGAGTGACCACAGACATTTTGGAACAAGAGATTAGGATGCCCATTTTACATATACTAAATTATGTATATGGACATCCTACAGATGTACTATAGGACTACTTAGCATTCCCTGAAACAGACCACACCTTGGTCGTACCAGGCATTGACAGTCATTAGTCATAAAAAAATAATAATAATTAAAAAATCAATTATTTGTTTACTATATCCATCAGTTCAATTTTGACTTTTCACTTACAATACAGTTCCCCAGTATGTTTTTTTAATGGTAAAATTAGAGGTTTTCTTCCTACTTTTTCCTCCTCAACCTTATATGTTTTTTTCCCTTCCCACTTCCATTTCCCCCTTCCCCTTCCCCTTCTCTTTCCCTTTCCCCTTCCCCTTCCCCCTTCCCCTTCTCCCTTCC
>VYXD01004339.1:0-25025 GCA_013397195.1 Hylia prasina | reverse complement strand
TGCCCTGCTTTGTCCTTTCTTTTCTTTTTGGGGGACTGGAAACAGAAATTCATTAAGGAAAGCAAAATAAAAACAACTGAGTGAAAAGGGAAGGAGAAAAAGCATTTACCTGGATTCTTCCACTGTGCTTAGTTAGAGTCACAAAAACCTGAATATCCAAATGAAAGGGATGGAAATGATGACTGGACAGAGCACTGACAGGGGTAAGTCTCTTCTTTTTTGCAAAAAGAGAATCAAGCAGGGAATTCTTGGAAATTTGTACATTGCCCTATATCCCTGTATTGAATTTACCTGACTATACAACCCCTCCCATCACATCCAGTGTCTGTTGCACTTCCACAGAAATTCTGGTACCTATTAAATTTTCTACACAATACAGAGAGCTTTTTGATTTTTTTGGTAGGTCATTTACACAAGTGTCTGTTGGAACCTCTTTTCTGGTTTAGAACTGTAGGAAAAATAAAGGGAAAGTTTTCTTTAACCATGCAGCCACAGGTCTTCCATCTTCATCTTTGCAGACTCCTCTTTTTTTCTGCTGCATTGAAGAACCGCTAAAGCATAGTTTAAAATTTGTAATTTTAGCCATTATGTCTATAATTAAACTGGTTAATTAGACATGTATGGACTATTTGACCTTGGTGTAATGCTATGTTTACATGTAAGGTAAACATGTAAAAGTTTATGTGATTTTCATCATGATTTCTTAGCTAAAGTAAAAAAAAAAAAAAAACACCAACAAAAAAACCCTAGCAAAGATGTAAGCCTTCCTTAAGAATCCAGCATAGCAAACCACACTACAATCCAGATAGGAGAAGTTAGGCATTTCTTAATAATTCACTAGTTTGATGCCATAAGTCTTTTCTAGAATACCAGAATTAAAGAGCTTTTGCACTCTACATTTGGGTTTGGAAGAGGAGATGGTATGATAACTTCCTTTCTTGTTGTAAACTCTGAATAGATATCTCCAATATTTACTGATTTGCACTGGATTTGGTACTAGATTTTCTACCTCTCGTCCATAAATTTTCCAGTATTTTATCATTTGTTGTTTTTAGCAATAATATGTAAATCAGAAGAGAAAAACACATGCAAACAAATAGATACCTTTTTACATGAAGCCTATTTGCACCTTTCTTTCTAATAATTAGTACATGTGCAATTTCCATAATAAATTATAAAAAAAGATTTGTGAAAACTTATATACTTTAGGATTAGTGCAATAAAACTTAAAAGCTGTATCTGAAATCAGTTTCAATTAATCTTTTTCAAATTTATAATGCACTTTCTAAAGAGGTAGTTTGAAGCATAGAAATGGACATAAATGTCATGTAGTAATATATGCCAAGACCAGCTTGATACACAGCTTAAGGTTTTTAGAATAAAGTACTAAAAACCTGAACTGAATTCTCATTCATAAAGAGTAAAGAAAAATTGATAACAGATATTTTTAGAATGATTTCTGAAATTGTATTTTCTAAATAAGATTGCAATGTCATGATGAGAGTAACAGAATATTGAAAAGAGTAGAGAATTTTTGTCCAGATTATCTAAGTAGAAGAAGTTTCCAAACCACTGGATTGTACTCAATTTAATTTCCAAATATTTTTATGAATTTTTCAGAAAACACTTCTTCAAGATGTTATTTAGTGTGGTATATCTCACAATACTTTAAAAGGGTATCCGGAGGAACTTCTGAAGTATGGATAAATTTGTTTTGTTTAAATGAGTTGTTCCTCATTTTGGCTGTTATGAGACTATTAGTATACTAGGATAGAAGAATTTTTCTTATGGTATTTTCTCTTACACTTGGTAACTTTATGGGAATTACTAAGGTCAGTTATGTAATCATTTTAACAGCGTGAAAAATTAAATTGGACAGACTTAGAAGCATATCAAACTCTCCTAAGATTGATGTCATTAAAAAAGCTGTACATGCTCAAAACATGAGTCAAATATAATCTTTTACTTTGTTGTAGTTTAACTCTGCTCAGCTGTTTGGTCAATGTCCCCTAGTGGATGGGGAAGCAACCTGGAAGGGTGAAAGATAGAAAACTCATGAGATGAAGACAGTTTAGCAGGGAAAGCAAAAGCTCCACACACAGGCAAAGCAAAACAAGGAATTAATTCACTGCTTCTCATGTCAGGCAGGTGTTCAGCCAGCTCCAGGACAGCATGGCCCATCACAGCTAATGGTGACAAATGGGAAGAAAAATACCATCACTCCAAACATCCCACACTTCCTTCTTCTCTCAGCTTTGTATGCTGAGCATGATGCCATATGGACTGGGATACCTCTTTTGGGTCACCTGTCCCAATTTGGGTCACCAGTCCTGTCCTGCCTGTGTCTTCTCTCACTCCTTGTGCACCCCGGCCTCCTTGCTGGTAGCACTCTTTGAGAATCAGAAAAGGCCTTGATGCTGCGTGAGCAGTGCTCAGCAATAATGGAAATATAGCTATGTCATTAATATTATTTTGGCCACAAATCCAAAACATAGCACTGCAGGGACTGCTGTAAAGAAAATTAACTATATCCCAGCCAAATCCAGTATATTGTGTTATCGACTAAGTACACATCACAAAATGCATTCTTTTCCTTTCTGATTTATTAATTTCCCTCTATCAGTTTGAAGTTTCTCATATGAGAATTGAAAGAAATATTAAAATATTTTTAATGTCTACATGGCTATTTCTGTGCCATATTGCATCATCTTCATGAAGTGAGGTTCATGGATGATAAAAATTCCAATTCATCTTTGACACAAGGGTAAAATGTCATATTGATCTTCAAGCAGATTGATGTTATGTGGCAAAATGATACTTCTGTTTCTGGGAGAGGGCATAGAAATTAAGGTAGAATTAAGATCTAAAAATATATTTTTAAAACAATATTTGCTCATTTACAGCCTTTTAAAACAGAAGTTCATTTCCAAAATACTAAATGTATATGAGGATGCAGCACAGATTTGTAATTTATTTTTGCATGCCTAACATGTGAAAGGAACATTCTTAGCAAAAATGGGATTCTTGCTATATTCCCAAATGCAATGGTCTGTCCTACATAAATCAGTTTTCTCCTTTTGGGTTATAATTCTACAAAACATGCCGAATGTCATCTGAGTGTTTATACACACAAAAAGAGAATGGACTGGTGCATATGTTTGTCTTCTTTCAGACCAGGGGACTCAGCTCTTTATTAGCAATATTCATCAATGTCAGCATTTCTGAATTAATGAATCCTGCCTATTCCAGATAAGTGGGAATCTGTTATTCGACTAATAGTTTCTCAGATTCCTATAAGAGGAAATATCTAAGTTACTGCATTATGCAACAAAGAACACTTATTTTCAATATTGCCAAAAAGTAGAATTCCATATTAAAATGACTTTAGGAATACACTCCCCAACAAGGTAGATTGGTAAGGTTCATTGAAATAAAGACATGAAAATTTAAAAAAAAGGTCTGAAAACTCAGTTGCTAATTTACATAGAAATCATAGATTAAGAGAGATGATATGGACTTAAAAAGTCTTCACTGTGCATGCATTTTCCTGAATAAACTCTTTATTACGGCCTTTAAGACATGATTCTTTAAAATGCTCAGCTTTATTCCTTAACTATTTTTCACACAAAACAAATTTGGAAACTGTTACATTTAGTTGAGTAACATTTATATTAACATATATTACTAGCCTCATCTTGAAGTTAAAAATTTTTCATGCCACTTTAGACTGCTGGAATCCTCTCATTTAGAGAAACATAACCTGGTGACATATATGTAAGCTGCTGTTGGGAAATCCAAGTACCAAAACATGAGCTGACAACAGAACAGACAATGAAGAATCATAAGAGAAGGGTGGATTGTTTGTTTGTTTTTCTTATACAAGTTTGTTTGTTATTTTCTTCTATATTGTTAGTCCTTCTCCTTCTCTAAATAGCTACCTGCAGATGTTGACTTATGGCCTCTGCAATTGTCTACAAAGCAGAAAATATATTTGGAATATTGGTAGTGGATGGTGGTGGAATAGAGTAATGCAACTAGAAGAGCAAATGTTAATTAACCTACTTGTGGTATTAAGACAGAGTTGTTTGTTGGAGGGAGAATAGGCGGAAGGAGTCGGAATGGAGGGGAGCTTGCCTATGGAAGGACTGAGGCTGTGCTCAAGGTGTGAATGAAATGCAGTGCTACTGGGCTGGCAACAGCAGAGAGAATGAGCTAACAAGTGGTGTTAGATCAAAGTACCTTTAAACCAAGCTTAAGGGTCTGATCTCTTCAGTCAAAAATGATCACTATTTTTTATAGGAGAACTGTGTTGCATTTTCTCCCTTTAATTCTGGAAAGCTTCTGTTGGGATTTGTTAGGGTCATTTCAGTTCTGCTCTTAGAGCTTATCTTTTCTTCTATACCCAATTAAAAGGCGTGAAACTACTTATAAGCGAATCACAATGACTTAAAATTGAGCAGAATGTTTCTTCCATGAAGTCAGCGCTGCCAGACTAGCTATGTATTTCAATATTTTTTGAGATTACCTTTGAAAGCATCTTTGCTTATCTTCATATCTGTATTCTGTATTTTGGGTTTTGATAGCCTCTCTTGCTAGCTATTATATCATACATATATTGTCAGGAGTCTCTGCAGCTGTGATCTCTGATGAAGAACAGCAGGGATTTCTGTCATGTTTATATGTCTTAGAAGTATAATTACATGAAGCAGAATTCAGCTTTAAATTAAGAACTCCAGAACTGCCTCTGCTCTGTTTTTACTCTCATATATATTCCACAGAATCATGCCTAGCATACATGTTACTGAAACCTCAGTAACAGTTGTGGCATAATTGGAGGTACATGGTGAAAGATAATTGTTGTTCAAAGATGTTGTAACACTGACTGCAGGCAGAAATTGTTCATAAATTATTTGAGTAGTGAAAAAACTTGTATTGGAGAGACAAAAGACACAGTTTTCTTTAAACTAATGCATATTCATGAGAAATGTGATTTGTGTCATAGATTTTGCTTATAAACATTGGAGGGTCTTCCAATATTGATCTCTTGAGGCTGTAGCTGTTGCCCATTCCTATTCATTAATCTCATCCTGTCTGAGAAAGCCCTGTTGAAATGGGAGGAAACACTGTTGACTGTAATACAAGTCAAAGCCATGCTCCTGAAATTAATCTGGTTGTGATATGGCAATTCCTACTCATAACAGCTTTCCCTCTGTAGTGGATCAATCATGAAACAGCGATAAATAGTAATAGTAACATGTCATTAGCATGCTTGCACTGCTTGGGAGAGTGTGAAGAAGCACCATGGATCCTATGGGGTTGAGACACTGCTGTCCTGGTGGCAACAGCTTTTGCTGGGCTCCCAGCCACCCTCTGCTGAGAAGATGGGGAGCAGTGGGTATGCAGGGATGTAACTCAGAAAATGGAGCATGCTGAGGAAAGAACCCTCAGTCAGGCTGTAGAAAGGTTTGAGAAGTTGGGAAAATCTTCAGTGTGCTACTCCTGGAGGACTGATGTCCTTTGCTTACACAGGGACACATACCTCTGCATATCTTCCAAAGCTATTAACTCTTTCATGGAGTTCAAATTCTCACCAAAATCAGGTGAGTGTGTGTGGAGGTGTCGGTTTGTGTTTGGTTTTTGGTGTTTTGGGTTTTTTTTATTTATTTTTTGGTTTGGTTTTTTTTTTTTTTTTTGGTTGTTTCTTTTGTTTTGATTTGGGTTGGTTGGTTGGTTGGTTGGTTTTGTATGGTTTTCGGTTTTGTTTTTCTTTTTTTTTCTCATTTGTTTATTTTGGTGCAAAGTATAAGATCAGTGAGATACCATGGTGCTCTTACCTTCCCATTTCATGCATCCATTTCTCTACAAATTCTGCAATCCTGGATTCATGGGGTTTTTTTCCTAAAAATTGACTGTCTAGATTTATTTAGTATAATCTCTCTTCTTATTGTCTACATAAAAAGAACCTAAAGATCTTCTTGATCGAATACATAACTGGGGTCTCTATGTTAGATGGCATTTATCTAAACATTGTAATGCTAAAGTCTATAAACCTGACAGTATCACAGCTTGACCATGTCCTTCATACAAGCAATGTCAATTACTTCCACTTGTGACTGGAGCTTTGTTAGTTCAGATGCATTCACTTATGATTCTTTGAAAGTAAGTCAAAGAAAAAATGTGTGTCTTTGTAAGACATAAAAAGACAATGAAAAAAACCCACCCCACCTTTTTCTTCCACAAGTACAGAAAAGGAAAACATGTAATCCTTACATAAATATTTTATATTCTGAAGAAAGGGGGCTAATGAAGTGTAAGCATGAAAGCATGAGTAGCTGCTCCTTTTTTTTTTTTTTTCCTTAAGTAATAAACTGAAATCTTTTACACTGGACTTTTTATTAAATAATAATTATTTGCTTCATCCAAGAAAAAGCCCTTCCCAAACACCTTTTTAGGTCTGGCTTATTTGTTTACAAATATTATAATTCCCTGCTAACCCTCAAACTGCATAGGATCTCTTAATATACCATAAGAAATTTTGGTAATTTCCTTGATTTTATCATCTCTGTCTTCATTAATTAGATATGAATTCTCATTATAGATAGCTCTTGTCCGTGATATGGTGAGTTGAAATGAAGAGTTACGGTGTATTTATTCAAAGATGGTAGAAATACAGAATCATCCCAGAATGGCTTGGAAAGGACCTTAAAGATCATGTCTAGTTCTAAGCCTCCAGCCATGGACAGGGGTGCCATCAACAATATCAGCTTGATCAAAGTCCCATCCAACCTGGTCTTGAACTGTTCCAGAGGTGGGGCATTCACAGCTCCTCTGGGCAGCCTGTTGCAGTGCCTTTGAGTAAAGAATTTTTTAATCTAATGTAATCTAATCTAAAGTCTCTCCTCTCTTAGTTTAAAAATATTCCCCCTTGTCCTATCATTTTCCATGTGAAAATTCCCTCTATTTTATAATCCCCATTTCAGTACTGCAGTGAGGTCTCCCTGGAGCATTCTCCCCTCTGTGCTGAACAAGCCCAGTTCTTCCAGCCTGTTCATGGGAGAGGTGCTCCAGCCCTTTGATCATCTTTGGGTCCACCTCTGGACCTACTCTAACAGACTCATATCTTTCTTCTGCTGGGACCCTAGAGCTCAATGGAGTGCTCCAGGTGTGGTCTCATGAAGGCTGAGTAGGGAGGTCACTTCCATTGACGTCCTGGCATGGTGCTTTTGATGCAGCCCTGGATTCACTTGATCTTCCGGACTGCAAGTGCACATTGGCGTGTAAGGTCCAGTCTTTCTTCCAAAAGAACATCCAAGTCCTTGTCCACAAGTCTCCTCTCAATGAGTTCTTCTCACAGTCCTTGGTCATGCATGGGACTGCCCTGACCTTGGACTTGTACTTATTCCCACAGGTCCAATTCTCAAACTTGTCCAGGTCCCTCCAGGTGAAATCCTGTCCTTCAATTGTGTCAGCTGCACTGCTCAGCTTTATGTCATCTGCAGATTTTCTGAGGGTGCACTTGATCTCACTGTGTCATTGATCAAGATGTTAAAGAAAACAGGTCCCAAGCTAGAACATCATATATGTTAATGATATGGCATCTTTTTACACTTATCCAGATTTAGGAAACTGAAAAGTCTAAGATTGAAATACTGGGGCACTGATACAAAATATCCTTATAAAAGGATTAATTAATGCTTTCCATAATTCCTTTACTAGGGAACAAAAAAACTTTTTTATAATCCCTTTCTGTGCCTTCAACTGGTATCAGCAGAATTTCATGTAAGACTGAAATGTAGAAAAAAATTCATAGTTTATATTAGTAAATTTGAAAATATTATAAGATTATTTGTCCTCTTTCCATATGGAATCTTATCTCTACATGAATTTATGTATGAATTCAGATAAAAACTCCATTTAAAACTAAAATCATGTCCTAACAACTGACAATAGAAATAGCTTTGCTGCCTTTATGATTGGTTTACATGTAGATGGTTTATGTTAAACAGACAGAGCTCTCCCATAAATTATCCTATTCTGGGTTTTTATTGTTCCACAATATGTATTTAAAGCCTAGTATTATGTGGAAAATATTTCAACCATAAAATTGTGTCTCATGTGAAAAAAAACTCTTAAATATATCCCCAGTAAAATTCTGAATGAATTGTTTCGTCAGCCTTCTTTAGGTTAACTGAAGCTGACAAGAATATTCATTTAGCATTTAATAACATCTACATGGAATATACCATTTAGCATGGGCTGAAGTTTCTCCCACCTGAAAGGAATAGACAAGGCAGTTTTTGTGGCACTTCAAAGCAATAGCAGTTATTTATAATCTTGGATAAGTAATTGCCCAAGAAGAAAATCAAGTGGTATAATGTGTATCTTAAGGAATAGATAAAAGAATACTTAAAAATCACTTCAGCTTAAATGTAGGAGGAATATCTGGCAGGGAAACTTGTCCTGAAGGCCACCTAACATCACAGTTTTGTTCATCATATTTTTAAATTTCATCTGTCAATTTAATAGCTTCTGAAATATGTAAAGCCAAAAGCCTACATGGGCAAGTCTCCTTAACATACTTCCTTACTGGGAAGATTGAGACTTTTTTACACATTAGCTACAGTTCTTGATGTAAATGTACAGAAGAGGAGGAAAACACCACCATCTTTTCAATTAATTCCATTTGAACTAAGTTTTTTGAACTAAGTGTAATTCTGGTAGAAATAAAGCACAGAAAGACCTGGAATCTCTGCTGATTTCTGGTGAGCATAGCTAGGGTCAGTCTTTATGACAAAAATTAGCATGAAATCAATAGGAAGAGAAATGTGGTTAAATTGGTTCAGAAATGTGTAACAGTACATACTGAAAATACTACCTTAAAAAAAAACTAAGAGGAGAAAGGTATATAGAATCTCTGTCCTCTCTTTGACAAATACATATAATTTTTTTGCTGCATTTTAAATACTGTGGTACTATCAAGAGTCTAGAAATCAAAAATTGGTCTTTTTCATTGATTTTCTTCATGAAAACATTATTTATTCATTTTTAGACACCCATCATAGAATCATAGAGTCACAGAGTACCAGGTTGGAAAGAACCTCAAGAATCATCTGGTACAACCTTTCTTGGCAAAAGCACAGTCTAGAAAAGATGGCCCAACATCCTGCCCAGCTAAATCTTAAAAGTGTCTCACACTAGAGATCCACCACCTCCCTGGGGAGATTATGCCAATGGCTGATTATCCCATTGTGAAAAAGTATACTCATGGGTCCAGTCAGAATCTTACTCCTCACCTTTTCCATGTGAGTCCTTATAAAAACGGAGTCTTGATCTTCCTTGCAGCCACCCCTTAAGTACTGGAGCACAGTGACAAGGTCTCCCCTTCTCTAAGCTGAACAAGCCCAGTTCTCTCGGTCCTTCCTCACATGGCAACTTCCCAGTCATTGATTGTCCTTCTGGCCCTTCTCTGGACCCTCTCCAGCCTGTCCACGTCTTTTGGTATAGTGGGAGCAAAACCAAACACACTATTTGAGGTGGCAAGCCCTGAGCAGAGTGGGACAATGACTTGTCAATCTCTGCTGGTGATGCTGCTGTAGATGAGCCCAGCACCCTGCTGGCTTTCTCTGCAGGAGCAGTGCACTGCTCACTCACATTGAGCTTGCTGCTCACCAGGACCCCCAGGTCCCTTTGTACAGAGCTGCTTTTCAGTACTGTTTGATTCAGATAAGGTACAAAACAGAAGCAAAGAACCTAATTTTATGGAGCATATGTTTCTGCTCTTGTACAAAGTAAGATACTATAAAAAGACACATCAGTCCATGACTTAAAAGTTGCAGATTTTCTGAGATAACTATTCAAAAACTGCAGATCTAGAATAAAAACTGCATATAAATAGGGATTCAGTATTTAGAGATCCACATTTTTCCCTGGAATTTAATACAGGAAATTTCTGACTCACCAAGAATATTGCTTTATGATAACTTGTGAATAATAGTGAATTATACAGATAAATCAAGGTCACCTGAAAGATATTTAACATATTAGTCATAAGATCTATGGTGGAGTTCATTAAATGCATTTATAAACCATGTTGAGTGTGTTCTCTTCACAATGGTTCCTTGAAGAATTATTTCCATGCTGATGAAAAAATGCACAGTATTTGCTAATGACAATATTTTCCCCATTTTTGTTCTATTCTTAGTCATTATGGTTATGGATATTACATATAAATTCACTGAAATAACTAAGGAAGCAAAAATAAATGAAAAATTAAATCCTAAAACTTCCATATTAAATAAATCTATTGGCTTTTATATTGTCTGGGGTGAAAAACATTACTCTCTCATCTCTTTTTATCTTAGTACTCTAGATCAGGGATGATGTAATTGATAATTCATTGTATAAAAACAATGCAAGATAAAGTATTGTAAGTCAGCTATACAGTACAGTGGTAATATACCACTATTGCAATGCATTGATGCCGAGGAATTTCTGCATCTGCAGGTTATTAAGTGTGGCGGAGGACTTCTGAAAGAAGTGACAGATTTTGGATATCAAACCCTGTTCCTCTATTTAAATGTTTTCATACATTTTGATTGTTATTCAGTATCAATGTAAGTATGAAAATCCTAAACATTCCCAAATCAAAAACCCCAAACCAAATCAAACCCAAACAACCTAGACTTCTCCATTCTTGGCAGGATGCTCCAAGATGAGACTTTCCTGTGGCTGCAGTCACATTCTTTATGGCTTGCTTGAATTTCTGGCTTTGTGACCTGCAGTGGGTGAACAGTAGTCCTTTTATGGGGAAAAGAAAAAAAGAAAAAAACCCCAAACCACAATATTTAAGAGGGGATGATAGCTGAGGAATGAAAGATCTGAATTTTAATCCTGTTAAGTTGAGGCAAGAATAGGACCAGGCCTCCCACATAGTCTGAGTCTTGTAACCCGTAGGCTATTATGCAAATACCCAATGGCACTGAGATATAAAGTGACTGTGATTACTGTGCTTTGTGCTGAGTTCAGTGCTATCAGCGTGTGGGAGACAAGTTCAAAGCAGACAAGTTGGGTCCAACTGTGTAGTTTTGTTTGTAAATCACCCAAAACCTTAACTGTTCAGATACTATCTTCAGTGAAGCGGTCTGATTTTCTCAGTGTACACTAGTGCACCTTTTGGTGTCAGGGGACGAGATGAAAATCTAAGCACTCTACAAAGTCATAGGCATTATAGTCAGGGATTTTTTGAATGTTTTAAATTGAGTTGCCTGGATTTTATATTGACATGCATCAGTCCTTTTCTGGGCTGCAGGAGTCCATTACAGTTTAATAAAAATTCATCTTAAAGAAAACTCCTTATATCTACATATAAAGTTGATTATTTTTTGGTGATTATTATTGCTGCAGACAATTTATTTGAAGGAATTGTGGCAGTCAGACTGAAAACTCTTGGGCATTTTGAGGGTGGCCAAGGAAAGAAGGAAGGAAGGAAGGAAGCATTTTTCTGTGGAATAGTCTTCTCCTCAAAACAATTTGAAACCTCATTTTTTTTGTTTCACAGCTGTTTCCAAGTTTGTCTCTCCCCTTGCTCCTTCCTCCCCCTCCAAAGGTTCCTGATCAGTCTTTTGGGTTACTAATGACCCCAGCTAGGAGAAAGAGTATTGATTGGCTGTAGTTAAGCTGTGGCATTAGAATCATCGTTTAGATTGGAAAAGTCTTCTGAGATCAAGTCTAGCCTTTAAATCAACACTGCCAAGTCTACTGCTAAACTGAGCTGCTTAGTTTCACAGCTAAGCATCATCTAAACACCTCCAGGGATGGTGACTCCATCATTTCCCTGGGCAGTCTGTTCAAGTCTTTGACGGCCCCCTTTCGGGGAAGAAGCTTTCCTTACTATCCAATTCAAACCTTCCCTGGCACAACTTGAAGCCATTTCTACTTGTTTTGTCACTTGTTTACTTAGAAAAAGAGACTGATCCCCACACAGCGACAGCCTCCTTTCAGGTAGTTGTAGAGAGGGATAAGGTTCTCCCTGAGCCTCTTTGTCTCCAGGCTAAGCAACTCCAGTTCTCTCTGCTGCTCCTCATCACGTTTGTGTTACAAACCCTTCACCAGCCTTGTTGCCCTTCTCTGGAATCCCTCCAGCACCAGTCTTTCTTAGTGAGAGGCCCAGAACTGCACAGAGGATTTGAGGTGCAGCCTCAGAAGTGCCAAATTCAGAGGGGTGATCACTGACCTTGTCTCGCTGGGGTTCCTCCATTAAGCTCCTCAATTAAGTCTTGATAAATGCATGTAACTTGTTTTGGCTAAGTCAGTTTTACCAATTAAGTCAATTTAAAATAACAGCAAAGGTGAGAAAATAAAGACTCTAATCTGAATTTGCCACTGTGGATACACTTGCATTAGCTGCCAAGTGAACTACTACTGTAATTACTTTGTTTCCAGTGATTTTTAAGTTAGCCTAAGTAATTAGGCCTAGTGAGCATTAGCTTTTTTTTAGGAGCATGCTTTTTTTTTCTTTTTTTTTCCCACCCTCAGTAGGTCCTGGGAGCCGGCAAAAGCAAGAGCTACATAAAGGATATTATATTTGTGTATTTTTAACTGGTAAGGCTTAGTATTGTTGAACATGCCATGCACAGAATTTTTATTGCAGTTTGTGGTAATTAGTTTATTACTTTTATTGATAAACTGAAACAACTTGTAACTATAGGAGAGAAGCGTTCAGAACCCTATTGTTCTGATTGTTTTGTTGATTTGTTTTCAAAATGACATGTTGAGCTTTCCATGGGTAACTAATAGATATTACAAAGCTTCCACTGAACACCATTCTCCAACTAGAGCAGGAGTAGAGCAGGAAGCAATTGAAAAAGCATGAACAGGGCATTTAAATTATTTCTTAATATAACTTTTGGGAAAAGAAAGTTAAAAGCATCCAAAAATTAGTGTTTTCTTGGGAAGGGACTGCCAGGAAAAATAAATTTTCTCCTGTAATTAAAAGCCTGGAGGTTATGCACAAGCCTCTGCAATGGATGTTAACACCCAGTCATTAAATGAAGAAATATATATTCTGCATCTCTCAGGTCCATTATTAATGGAAATAATTTGAACAAAATTCAGTCCTATGAGATATACATATATACATGTACATATACATTATACATTATACATATACATATACATATACATATACATATACATATACATATACATATACGTAGGTTTGGTAATAGATGAAATAGTGCAGGGCTTAACAAAAATTCTTAGCTTTTAGTGCCTAGGACTTCATATGAACTGAAAGGCATTTTATTAATTGTAAAAAACCCAAACCACCATCACCACCACCACCACCACCACCACCACCAAAACTTGACAAGCAGATGAAAATTGTACACGTGTATATGTATATCTCCATGTTACGGCTTTGGGCAGAGACATGATTTCATCTCACATGGTCTAGCACTAGGTGAGTCATAACCATCTGCAAGGCATTCTTTTAAAAGTATGTTGAAGTGGATCTTTCAGGGTGTTGGGATTGGCTTCTTGGGCAAAAGTGTTACAAACACCCCCTCTCCTATAAAAACACCCCCTCTCTAATAAAATTAGTAAAACACAATGAGATGAGCCAATTTTAACTTCTATTAGTTATTTCTGTGTTTCAAGGCCTTTTAAATCTTCCTCAGGAAAAGAGCTGTAAATTGATACTTAAGAGTAGCTTTGTTAGTTTAGTAGTGTTTTGGAAATTCAGTTATCAGAACTTAACTCTATATCAGTATTTGTTCTGACACAGATAAAGGACTTCTGTAACAGTTATATGCTGCAAACAACCTACTTAAGTATAGGCTGACAGTAGCAGCACGAGGTGAAAGACCAGATGTGAATACAGAGTTAGGTATAATATAATATGCTATTATAGGTTACTCTGAACACTGCTGCCTTTCCTGTGATAAATTACAAGGTGTGGTAAAATAATCTTTTTCACCTTTTGAAAAAAAAGAAGTGAATATTGCCAACACAGGTTCTGCAACAGCATTGTATTCAAACCTATAATAATGCTGACTTGGTCCCAGTTTATAGCATAGTCCACAGCATGCTACACTTTTATTCATCCCCACAGTGGGCTGAAGGCAGGCTGTACACTTCTCTGTTAAACAAATATGCCAGCTTTCATTTAATAATGGCTCTAAATGACTGCTAAGTAGAACTAGTATAATGCTATTAATATACTTCTAGTTAATATTATGTTTTGACAGAACAAAATAAGGAAGTCTTACGACTATGTAATGAATTCACTTTAACAACTTTTTATCTTAAGAACAAAGTAAAAATAGATTACTCTGATAATTAGGTAACTGTTGTATTCCTTCATATGAAAAGTTTTGGCACAATATTTCAGTGAGCTGAAATTTAATGCATAGGAGAATTGCATAATAGCAGTAAACAGACTATAGAATAAGTCTAGACAGGCAAGTCTTATCTTCTCCCATTAACTATGCTGCAAGAACAAAAGAGTTCAGCACATAATTACACTATTGATTTAAATGCTTAAAGCTGTGCAATCAATACTATATAAAGCCATTAATGGAAAGAGGTTGTCATCACATATAAAAGCTTGGGAGCTTTTTTTTGTTTTTCATAGATAGTGTTGATTGTGCTGCTAAAAGAATTTATGAATTCACCCTGGCAGGTGATTTGAAGCATTGTTTTGATTAAAATAGTATTTGTTCTCTTTAGTCAGAATTAAAGATTTAGTTTAGGTTACAGTGATGCAAAATTAGTATTTTTGCATATATATAGGGACAGGCATGCTTGAGGAGCACTGAAACTGGCCCTAACTCTGTGAGAAATGCTTGAGAACCCATGGTTCCAAACTGACAAAAAGATATGGATACTCTCATTATGCATAGCCGTTTCTTTATCTGAGTTTTGATGTGGAAATACTTTTTAGTGATGCTTGAATCCTGACAACTTGGTTAAATGCTGTCTTCTATGCTGGTGATCAGGAATTAATTTTAAATATTAAATTCTTTAATGATTTTATCACTGTTTAATTTGTGTGAATTTTTTCTCATTTTTGGAAGACTTTACTATGTTGGTGCAGGATTTACATGCTGATTGGGATGTAAATGTAATGGCAGATCTTCTGTGTTAAAACTGTTTCTTAATCTGTAAATGAAAAACAATGCCTCATTTTTAGGAAGGTCACTCTTTCTTTCCTTCCTTTTTTTTAAATGACCTGAAACTACTCCAACTTATTTTGCTATGGCATTCTTCAAACTGCCATGTCCATTCTCTTCTGACCTCTTATAGATTTATTTATATGTGTGTTTTGGAAAAGCTTCAGAAAGTAACTTTGGATTAAAGCAGTACTTTCCATTTCATATAGAAACTGAATTCAGTTGCCAGAGGAGGATTTTAGACTCAATGATGTATTATAAATGCATAGGATGAAACTGATACATGTGAACTTGAGAACTGCAGTGAGTAAAATGAGTTTATGCCACCAACAGACTAAATATGGAAATACAGATTTACCAGTGAGATGGTTATTTTTCAAAATAGTTATCCCTAACTTGTCAATCCTTTTCTTGAAGGAAGCTTACTGAGTGCATTTCAAAATCTGGGGACCTAAAATTCAAAACTGCTGGACACCAAAGTCCACAGTTTCAGTACCCAGGTTTATTTTGTGTCTTATTCTAATTTTCCCTCTATTTTCAGTCTCTCACTCCTGCTCACTGGTGTGGTTAATAGTCTTAAGAGTTTCCAGTGTGCTTCGTACATAATGACTATTTTGCACTCAGGTTGCTAAATAATTATTATAACTTTTAAACTGAAAATGAGAATTCAATTTATACTCAATATTGTCTTAGTGGAAGCCACAATATAGCATCCTCTGCTACTTCTCCTGTGCTTCATCATAAGGCCATGGGTTGAATTTCCTTAGCTCTGTGACCTGATGGGAAATTAATTGTCTGAAAAATGTTTTTAGCTTTTCCTTGGATGGACAAGTCAATGTTATTTCCAGAAACAGTGTGAGGAAAGTGGTTGAGGAAAGAGAGCAGAAGGAAAACAGGCCTGCCATTTTAGCGGAAGTCTCTTGTACTAGGTTAAACATTACTATGCATCTGGAAGGACAAACATTTCCAACCTCCATTTAGTGTGGAGTTTCTTTTCTCTTTGCTATATTTAAATTCTGACCATTTATAAATATCTATAGCCCAAAAATTGGACTGCATTTTTCAGCTGTAAGTAAACATCATTAAAAAATGTTACTTTTTCCTACAAAATTACTGTTCTTACATTGTTAATCTCCTATTAACTTGTGAGATTTATACATATTTTAATTTGGGTCTGAGAATAGATTTAAAATTGTTGTAGTTATGTTATAAGAGAACAACTATGAATATAGAAGAAGAGGAAGGAAGCTACATTTGGGGGACAAAGGTTATATATCTGATAAAACAACAGACTCATAAAAGTGGTTTTGTTAGTACTCGCTTCCATCAAATTTTGGACATTTCGCTTGATATTAATAAAAGATTATAGACTCTAATCTTGAATCTCCCATTCAAATGAGTAGTTTTGCTGATAAGAAAAGATCTGCTCAGTAAGCAAGAGCTGATAGTAAAGACTGTAGAGTTTGTAGTAACCTCAATAAAAATATTGCAGTCTTCCAGAGAAAGTATTAGGCCAGATACCTGTGTCTCCAGTATCTGTGCTCAGAGATAAGAAAAATATTTTATGACTCAACACATAAGTGACTGTAGGTTATTTGGCCTTGTGCTTTGGTCTGAAACCATCATATTTCATGACTAGAAAAGTATTTTCTGAAAGAGATACACATCTAATCAGACATATAGGAAATATAAGATTTCCCTATATGTAAGAAACTTTAGAAACATGCCAACTAATCAATATGAGAAATTAAGTCCAGGGATCTGCCAGAACTATCTTTCCATTTGGAGGTTCTGGGACTGATTCAGGGATTTGAATTCCCCCTTCCTGGATGGCTCCAGATCCAGAAGTTCAGTTTAGTTTAGGGTTTTTTGGTTCTTTTTGACTTTCTAGTTTGATAGTTTCTCATTACCAAGTAATGGCTTCAAAGTTTCCAAGATATTCATAGTAAGTCTAATATGCTGTAGACACAATGTGTTTTATTTAGGACAGTGACAAAGAACTGCCTGAAACATGTAAAAGGAGCCAGCCCTTTCTGGAAAGGGTCCTATTGCAAGCAGAAAACACCTGAACAACCTCCCCTGCTCAAAGGTGAGGGAACTGTAGTTTATTGTCACCAGCTGTGCAAGCTCATCAGAGAGTGGGACACATGATCCTGTTCAAATGATCCTATGCATGCATCAGGGACAAGTTGGATTGGGCATGGAGCTACCTGCTCTAGATGTCACTGGCCATGGCAGGGGGTTGGAATCAGATTATCTTTAAGGTTCCTTCTAACCTGAGACATTTCAAACATCCATGAAGCCTTTCAAATTACTGTGACTTCCTGCATATCATCTGGAGCATGACTAAACCCTCTAAGTGTATCACTCTCCTAGGTTCTTACTTGATAATTTTCAGTATTTGATTATCAGAAGGGGCAAGGCCTTCCACTGGCTAGGAGATAATTAGAGACAAATCCCCTTTTCTGCATAGATGAGTAACTCACACCACTGCTTCAGATACCAAAAAAGTTATGTACATGGGAATTTCTGTTTTAATGTTTGGACTGAGGCACCACAATATTCATTATATGCACACTGCTGAGGAATTCCATGTAGTCTGCAAAACCATGGCATATATCTACTGTGAAAAGAGTGGTGTGCAATGCATTGTCTTTACCTTCAGGTTTTTACTGCATGTTACAGTGGTCAGATGGTGTCACAAAATTTATGGAATTAAGAAAGAGGAAAAAAAAAGCTTGGAAAACTCTTTTAAATCTGTCGGAAGCACAGATTGTTTCCACTCTTATTAACGGTTCAGCAAGGCTCAGCATCTTTCCTATAATCCTCAATACATAAGAGACTTGAGTATGCATAAGGGATTTTCACGTTACTATATTTGTAAACAATGCATTTATGCAGCTTTTCTGATGCATGGAATAAATTTTCAAACCAAGAATAGTGAGATACAGTTGAGAGGAAAGCTCTCACTTAGTAACTTGATCACAATCTCTCTATACAAAACATGAACAATACACAGAACAGTAGAATTTAACTTAAAAAATCAAAGTGAACATTAAAGAGAACATAAGAATAATCTTTTACATTCCTTTACAACTCAAATTAGTTCCTTCCTTTATTAAAGACTGATTTTTAAATTTTGCAGCCCTAAAGGATGTGCACTGATTAATCACTTCCTCATCCTTGTGTCCCTGTTTAGTTTTATTGAGTTTCATTTTTATGGAAAGAAAAATTTGCCGAGTTGCTTCTCTTCTGTTTATTCCTGGGCTTTCAGAAGTTTTGCTTTCTGCTGATCCTTTTTTTCTCAGCTGTTGAAATTGATGCATTTCTCATACTGTCAAAATAAATATGCTTTGACAGAATTGTAGTGATCATAATGCCTAACTGTAGTATATGGTACTGGCAATATAATTTAATAAGCAAATTCTTTTTGAAGTCAATTACAAAGTATTCCTACAAATCAAAAGAGAAGATTTGAAATAGTTTCCCTCATGAAAAGCCTATAGAACTCTTTTACATGTGAAAAGCATTTTATAATGCAATGTTTGCTTCTAACATAGTCCTGAAAGTATTTGTGTGTGCATGTATATATATATATACGTATGTATATGCACTATATACGTCTATCTAGATATACTATATATATGTATATATACACTATATATATATAAAGGCATACATCTTTAGCAAGTTTACTACTGCTTCTATTAAAAAATTAAGTTGCTCAGAACTTAGGTTGGTTTCTGCAGCTGTGGTATGCCTTCCAAGAATTGCAGCCAAGAGGTAAAGCTGCTTCTTCTTTTAAAGATTATAGACTAGAAAAACCCCAGTACTTTAAAATACAATTAATACAGACTTTCAACTTCTCCCATCAAGGGAGGGCTCTCTGCTTAGTTCATTAGACTAATGCTAATATAAGAGCAAATAATATTTTTCTTCTTTTTCAACATTAAATAATATCTATTTATATATACACTTTTCTAGAGAGAGGCCTCATAAATTTCTTTTCTACTTACTTACATGAAAGAGATTTAAAATTCTGAAGTTTCAATTAAACATTTATTAAACATTTCTTTTGTTTTAAATTAAGCCTATTACTGCTGGTTTCTCAGCAAATAAAGATTTGTAAGGATTTCCCTTTCAATTTTAATGTATTTAGCAATCAATTTTGTCTCTGTAATTTAGGAAAATAATAACTAATCTTTTGGTGTTAATTCCTTTTGATAGATTGCTTATAATTTATGGTAAGAAAATGATCTATAGAAAATTGTTGTCAGGGTTTATATATTAGATAAAATTAATTAATTGCATAAATTTCACAGATTCTCGAGAAGTGCTAAAAAGTTTTTCAACAGTAATGGGTCAATTCCATGCTCAAAATGAGCATAAGAGATTTCCTAGAGGGAAGACTGGAATGACTTGTCTTTTCTAAGTTTGATGCATAGTTAAATGTATTGCTGAGTTGGAAAGGTGAGGTGGTATTTAGCATCAGGTAATCACATAAGTTAGAGATCTAGTCTGATCTCATTTTGTTAAAAAGACAATGGAGAATGACATTTATAGGTGATTCATATCTTTATAAAGTTTATATCTAAGAGAAATTGAATGATTCATATGTCTAAAATTCTCTTCTATCTCTAAAATGAGAGCCTTGATGACTAGTTTAGATTCCATGTCTAACTTTGGTCGTTAAAGTGAGAGTAATCCTGTCCACAATGGTTTTACATCTATAATCTGATATACATAAGACTTCTAGAGAACTGTGCTGCTGAGTTCAGAGGTAGAATCAAGTTTCAGAGTCACAGTTGTGTGTTTACAAATGACCACCACTCAGTGAAGGCAGAAGAAATTGTCCAAACCAATAACAGGAAAAAGAAAACATGTAGAACACGTCTGCATTGAGGAAGGGCTTAACAAATTGCTGTAGGATGTGGTCAGTTGGTCTGATAGATGTAGAATTTGCAGATGGAAATAGACTGAAGTAATTTTGAAGCAGTATCTTTAGAATATGTTGCAGATGATGCAGAAATTGTGGTTGCAGATTAAATGATACGTGGTAGAGAAAACACTGCTCATGGGAGAGTTTGAATTTCGTGGAATAAAACAGGGTTGTTAAATTTAAAATGAGACTTTATATTTTCATATTGCATATTTGTACATGCTCTATTTTCATTAGAAATCCAAACAAAAGCAAATCAAAAGCAAAAACCTGGCATATTTTAGTCTCTAAGGTATGGATGATAAGTAAAAAAAGAAAAATTGACAGTAAAATTTGCTAACTAATAATATGTATTTGAGTTTTGTTTCTAGAACTTTTTGTCTAGGCAGCTATGAATAAAAGTGAGGTTGAGTTTTCAAATTGTTTTTTAAAGGACCTCATTAAAGACTTAGACAAGTTTATGAAAACCATGTATACTTCAGAGTGGATCTAATTTATGTTGATCTGAATATACATTACAGACATGAAAGGTAACTCATAAGTAGAAATGTTAGACATCTGAGTACCACACTGTTCTCCCTTGGAATACAGGCACTTTATCTCAAAATACCAGCTGAGGCATTCTAAGCATTTTACATTTATGTAATAGCTTATTTGTTTTCAGGTTACTTCATCTGAAACCCTGCTAGTGGGGCAAAGGCCTAGATTTTAACTTGGATCTCAGACTGTCTGCTTTCTTTCATTAGCTAAAATTCAGAAATTATTTGGGAAGTAGGCTTGAATCCAGATCTTCCAACAGTGTGATGAAAGAGCAGTTCTACAGAGAACGACTTAGGATACTGGTGAGTGCAAAATTGGACATGAGCGGGCAATGTATGCTTGCAGCCCAGAAAATCAACCATTTCCAAAGCAAAAGAGCAGTGACCAGCGGGTTGAGGAAGGGGATGCTGCCCTTATGACACCTGACCTGAGTGTTGAATCCAGCACCAGAGTCCTCGGCACGTGACGCGGACCTGTTAGAGCAGGTCCAGAGGAGGGCCATGCAGATTATCAGAGGACTTGGAGCACATCTCCTGTGAAGACAGGCTGAGAAGGGTTGGGGTTGTTCAGCCTGGATAAGGCTCTGGAGAGAACTTATTGTGGCTTTAAGCCTCCTTGAAGTGGGCTTATTAAAAGGAGAAAGACTTTTCACCAGAGCCTGTGGTGACAGGAGAAGGGCCAATGCTTTTAAATTGAAAGATGGTGGACGTAATGGAAGCAATTTTTTATCATGAGAGTGGTGAGGAAGTAGAACAGGTTTCCCAGAGAAGCTGTGGCTGCCCCATCACCAGAAATGTTCAAGATTTGATGGGATTTTTAGCAACCAAGTAGAAGGTGTTCCTGCCTATGGAGGAGGGGTGGACTAGGTGATCCTTTCTGGCCCAAACCATTCTGTGAACTTAAACTTGTCTTAATTGTCACAGGGGTCATTACCCCATAGTTTTCCACTAGCACAAGATTTTGAAAAGTATGAGGTCTGCATAATTAAGCTTTGGTCAACTAGACCTCATATGGTTTTTGAGGCATTGCCTAAACTCTATAGGGGTAGCAGAATTTTTAGCTTACTTTTCCATAACATTTAATGAATGCTACATTCCTGGCAGATTTCTCTTTGTGGGGAAATTTCAGTCCCTCTTTAGAGGATAAATGTAGTACTTGTATAAATTTTCTATCATAGTAAATATTAGAATTTGGAAAAAGTGAAGCAGCAAAATTTCCATGACCTAACTAAAAGTTCTAGATTTTATTTTTGATTACCTGCTATTCATTTAAGTAGCTTATATGTGTGAAGAAGAAGAAACGTGTCTTTTGAGGAGAGAACAATAGGGACATTGAACTGGAGAATGCTTGCTAAGTAAGAGAAGTGGTTAAGGAATGGAAAGAGACTAGATGTGAAGGAGAGAATTTAAAAAGTATGGATATGTGATCATACAACTAAAGACTGTCAGCATGCATAACTAAAGCACCATCTATGTTTATGTATTTTTTTGTTTGTATTATTTAATGGGATTAAGACATATATTTGTGTCTGATTTTCTCAGACTTTTAAAAACAGAGCCTCCAAAAACTAAAATCTTTTGCCTTTCTTTGTCACAGCCTTTGCCTATGGATCCAGTTCTTTCTCCCACTTATTCTAGTTCAGTGTTTCTTAGTTTTTCAGATTCTGTGAGTGGAGGGTATGAGTGTGAGTGGGTGAGTGTGTGTGTGTGTGTAGCACTCATGTACACTATAGTGATTTTTGGAAAAACACACCCTCTTCCTCTATATGATACCATATTTTGCTCCTCTCCAAAGCAACTGGAAGCATGCAGCACAGAGAAGTCACTGACACATCGTACAGCTGGGCTTGAGTGGGTGCTATTAATGCATGAGGATAAGGCACACACAGTCACTGTTCAGGCCCAGAAACCACATGGAGCCTTAGCATGCTTCCTGAGGAAGGACTCAGTGGAGATGTTGTCTGTTCTAAAACTAGAATTCAAACTCAAAATATGGTGTCATAACTGACTCTAGTTGGACTATATTTTCATACAGGTAGCAGTGACATCAGTGACTCCATCTCCCAAGAACATTTTAAGACATAAAAGATACTATTTTCCTCTAATTTTGAATTTTTTTCTGAAGTAGAACTAGAAAAAGAAATAGCTATTATATTAGCATACCCAAGAGAAGTAATACATTTTAATATTGGTTGAGGAATTGGTAGAAAATAGCCTTAAAACATGTCATGCTTCTCTTGTAAGAAATGGTGCAATTCAACAAAATAATGAGCATCAGCAGCAAGTGCAATACAAAAATGTCATCACTGCATTTATCCTTGATGAATATTGTATGAAGTCAAATCAAAATATTTGCATGAATAAAATTTAATTGTGAAAAGCTTTTATTTGCAACTGGTTTTTGTGCTAAATAGGTCCAAAACCTATTTAGTTAGTAGAAAAATACACAGGTTAGTAAGATCATAGTACCATTATCCTGGAGAGGAAATCAGGACCTTCTCACTTGAAACATTAAAAAAATATTCCATCTGAAAAAAAGTCAAAACTGTTCACTTACTAAAGTTTTCCTTATTTTCAGTCTGAAATGAAAACAGCTTTGTTACAAATGAAACAGATTGTCAGCTCTTATATATAAGCTAAATCTGCAGAAATATATCACCATCACCTGCCTGCTCATTTTACTGATTCACCCAGTTTTGTTAATTGCAACCATCTATCTTGTTTACTGTTCTGTGCAAATATTTTTATCTTTGTGAGAGGCGAGCTCCTGTCTCTACTTTGGGCATAGATTGGTTTCACAGTTCTGACCACACATCTTGTGTACAGCTTAAGGAAAATCTGTCTGCTAAGGATCAAAATTAGTTTTGTTCAAGAACTTTGTCAAGCATTTCAGTCACTATCCATTTTGAAAGGTAAATATTTTCAAGAAGGCTATATGTGAAAACAGTGGTCTCATGGAAGTTTATAGTTAAGGAATATCTTCTCACCATGCAAACCCAGTATTTCAAGGTTTCATACACATTTTCCCCCTGTGAAGTTGCCTATTATTGTATTATTTCACAACTTTTTTAATTGGCTAATTGAAGACCTGACCTGTAGTACCAAAAATTTAGTTTTTTTATGAGAAAAATGTGTGGTTTTTTCTCTCATTCATAAAATGTCTTTGTGGGGAAAGACTTCCAGAAATATTACTGTGGTGTTTAACTAAACTATTTTTGTGGCCTTCTGTAACTTGCTGATACTCCAGCTAGTCCAGCAAAGAAATGATCTCATTTTCATGTAAGTGTCAATATCCCAAAAGAAATTTCCAATGTCATTCTACAACTCACAGTGTCTGTAAATGCATCAAGATGGCATTTTTGGAGGATACAGCACAAATTAGACATAGTGTTACAAACTAATAGATGATGTTTAGTGAACAAGGTCTGTGAAAATCAAGGACCAAACTGTTAGTCTGACATACTACTGTTTCTTCCTCATAAATTATTGCTCCATATAGTCTCATGGTGGCAGTCTAATCCATGTGTATTCCTTTCACTTGCTTCCTACTGAGACAAACAATAATAAAAATGTTTTATGCAAATATTAAGCCTGCCAAAGCTCACCTGGTATGAATGCTTCACGACAAATTTGAAAATCTTCTTCATTAGAAATATGTGATTTAAGAAATTCGGTAATAGCTACTATCACGATTAATATTGATCAGCTACTATAACTATTGATCAGCCTGGTTATTAATAATGTTTCTTTTTATTTGAAAAAAAAGAAAAGCAAAGGTTTTACAAAGAAAAGGGAACCAATGTAGTTAGCTGTAAATATTTTACATATTTAGGCAATAAAAGCAAAGGCTAAGAATGGCTAATATTCTCCTTAATAATGTGCCACTTGTTAGAGCCTTTCAATGAAGAGAAGAACCAATGTGTTAAAACATAAAACCTATTACTTGGATGTTATGATGTTATTCAGAGTCTGACATGGACAACCTTTGATGATTGGAGGTCTATCCCTCCTCAGTGATACTTCCCACCTGGTAGAGCTGACCAAAGTCCATAGTCTAGTGTATTATATATATCACTGACGAATAGCAGATGTCTAGAAAAACTAAGAATGTAAGCATATTTTCAAAGATGCTTCTAGATCTGTGTGTCTGAGAGACTTGCTAAGCCATGGATTTGCATTTCCTTTTAAAATTATCTTACTGTAGCTTCCATTCTTTTTTCTTTCTTTTTTTTTCTTTAGCTAATTTCCCTTTTGCTACAGTCTAACTGCTTTCTTGTTGAAATGAGTTCCACTGTTTATTTATACACTAGGTGAAAATAGTGTAATAGTTATACACTAGGTGAAAATATCTCCTTTTGGAAATAGATTTATAAATAT